>CAKNWU010273387.1:0-12952 GCA_932072015.1 Andricus quercustozae
TACCGATCCGATCCGCGCGGACCACCGGATGAATTCATGACGCCATCAGCAATGTATGGATTGCATTACCTCATGGCATCACCAAAAAAACATTTATTTTTGACATTTCTGTGATAGTCGTCATATTACTCCATGTTCCCATTTAGCAATTAAGTGGTTTTATAATAAATAACACTATTTTGCATGGCACATCTTATTCACAGATCACGTACAGTTGAGCGTTTAATGGAGCAAGACGTGTTTGTGTTCCGCGACTGTGCCAGCTGACTTGTATAGATATGAGGTAAATGGGAGAGCTTTTTTCTTGTGCGCCCGATGGCATGGACGCGTATTCAGAAGTCGTTACCGAGGTCGCCACCTCAGTTACAAATGCACTTCGGGATTACTTTACAGATCCCAACTCGTATAATAGTGTAGTTGTAGTGGTTAAAATAGTCAAATTTGGGTTGTTTTGTTTTTGTTGTCCGCCCCCCCCCCCCGTTGCGTGCGAAATTTTAATTGTATTATAAGCGATGTGACTCACAAATACCGATTAATTATAAGTATATCCCAACAAATATCTATGAATTTACCGTGAGTTTATTTATTAATTATTTTTTAGCAATATTTTTTTACAATTTATAGGGCCATCTAAACTATAGTATATATCGTTAACATAAGTTAGATCTGTTTTTGTTATCCGTCAAAGTTACATGATAATTCGTAACTGCAGCATCGAGGAACAGTGCAGAATAGCGACTGGATCGGTAAAATATACTGATTCGCAGTCAGAACCACTTGAGAATTGGCACTGGTAACCAGAAATGATAGTCATATTCAGTTGCCTATAATTGTAACATTTACTGAACTGCCGTGTTGTCCATATACGTACTTGGAAGATCAGTAGATTTAACTTGGTTTTCAGTCAAGTATAAGGTTCTTTTTTCTGCGTGTATCACAAGAGAAACCCGAAAAAAAAACATTAATTCCGATCCGATAATTTGTAAACAAAATTTCGCTGGACACCCTGTTAATGGCTATCATAATTTGAAGTGTTGCTTTTAATAATTCACTCCTACGTTCTGTAAAAGAAGTTGAGGCTGCTTTTGCAAAAAAGAGGCCAAGAGTTCCAAGAGTTCGTTCATAGCGCCATCAGCTGGAGAACGTTCAACAAGCTCGGTTCGTGAGTTAATTAAAGTAAGTTTGTTGTGTACTACAACTTTTTAAATGCTGTCAGGAACTGTTTCCTCCAAAATAAATTCTTTAGTAAAATTTGTATTTCTTGCAAAAATTCCTTCTTTAAATAATTTACAACTTGTTTTTTAATACGGTGAATCATACAAATTTTTGTTGGTATTTGAATATCCAAAATTGAATTTCAAAATTCAGTTTTTTTATTTTGCTAAGAGTTTGAAAAGTATATTTTTTAGATATTCGCCTTATTGCATTAAGTTCCATTCAGAAATTGTGCTTTCGTAAACTTTAATTATTCATATTTTATTAATTAACTGTATTTTTAAATATTTTGTTTGCAATAACTAATATGCCCGTAATTCACCAAGAATATTTGAATTTTCAAATGCTGCTGTTATATTTGTTAGAAGGAGAAAGCTGATCGGATTGAAGCCTCAGAAAGTGCCACGAAATCTGTCCTCAATCAGTACTTGAAAAGCAAGAAAGCTGAACTGTCATTCCGAAATACTGACCCACGAAAATTGAAAGTACGTTCTATTTTTAAATAAAAACAGTTCTAAATCACGATGATATGACGAAATAAACATTTTTTCTTTTCATGTCGAATAATATAATTTTCTTCTGTTGATATAGGATGTAGAAAACCACGAGAGAGTAGAAATTGCAGACACTGATTCGGTTCCAAGTACGAAGTCACGAAACTCCATCCAGGGTGATTTAGACGATCCTCAGGTATATTTCACTTCATATCAATTTTTACTATTGATATTTAATTAACCACGTACGCTTATTCTGACCTTCGATTACGTGATATTTTTTTTACAACATTTTGACGCTCCCTCCTCCCTTATTATATCAAACTTCAATGTGCCCCATGTACATAAATGTGTACGATTTGTGGATGCACCCTTAGCTATAAGTACTTAACCCTCACAGTCAGTTCATTATTTTCATTATAATTTATCTGATCCCTGAAGTAAACTGTTTGAAAAATTTATCCTAGGGTTTTCACTTTTAACTTCAAACAATTTTTCAAGTATAATTGTGGAAAAGGGTTTTAAATTACAATTTAGATCCGTCCTCAATTTAACCCTTCCAGGGGCAGTCGGACGTATACGTCCCACTTGTTTTTTCGCAGTTTTTCAAGCATTTCTGATACAATTCACCTTGTTTAGTGCACAAGTATTTCATTTTAGACTCTTAAGGGTTTCATTTTTTTGAATTCATAAAAACTTACGATTTTTGACGAATTTTCGGCATAAGTGCATGTGATGTACCGTATTTGTGATCGATTATCAAATCATAAAAAAAAAATGTTTTTCGGGCCACTGCACTAATTGAGAATATAATGTCAAAATTCAAGAAGGCGGATTCAATACAGCCTGCATTAGAATTAAATAGTCGCCATATTGGATCCACCATTTTTAATTTTGCAATTCTGACGCCAGAGTCGTGATCAGCGACCCCGAAAACGCCTAAGTTACCATTAATAGCAAGAATTAGTTTAACAGCAAAATGTGCCCGCCCTGAAAGGGTGTAATAATTTTAGGGCATTCCTATCATGTTTTATCAGTTTCACTTATGTAACAGCATATAAAATTTAAATTTAAATTGCAGGATTTAGAACACTTTTCCGATGATAAAGCGGATCCTCTTGAGGTGATCTGCGATAATAGTCTCAAAGCTAAAGTACGTGTACTGGAGGAAAAGCTTTCGAATCTTCAGCAGAAGTATGAGGTAGCATTGGAATATAAAAGAAAGTATGAGGAGATCCAAGACAGCAAAAGCTTTCCATTAAGGGCGCAGTCCCATGGATGTAGATTAGTAGAATTTTTTTTTTTTTTTTTTTTTTTTTTTTTTTTGCTGGGGTTTTTCAGGTACCTCATTGGTCCAAACTGTTACACTATTCTACTAATCTACCTCCATGGGACTGCGCCCTAACAGAAGAAACTGGTAGACAACTTTTAGCGATTTTACGTTAACGAGGTAATTGAATACGTTTGGATTTGTTTTATTTTTTTAAACAGTACATAAACGAGGTAATTAAATAGGTTTGGTTTTATTTTCCCAAAAAACCGGTTAAGGTCACATAAACTTTATACGATTCGTGCCTTACTGACATTTTCTCACAAAACGCATTTCCACATGAAATGAGATATCAAGTTGAAAATTTTGTTCGAAAATCAGATGAACCTTCACTCGTAAGTTTTATTTAATTTACAAACCTTTCATTTTAATATCTCATTTCGTGTGGGCATGCGATTGGCAAAACAAAAATGTCGGTAAGGATAAGAATGGAATAAGGGCAGGATGGCCACTGACAGAAAAACCCGTGAATTAGCGTGGAATTTTGAGCACCAGGTAAAAGCTAGGAATTGTTTTTTAAAACCACGAATTTTTTAGACTTTTTCAATAAATATCGTATCGCTCTACGAAAATTGTGCTTCCGGTCATTTCGGGGCATGAAAGTATATTGTTATTAGATAGAGCATATAGATTAAAGAATAATTTTCTAAGGACAATTCAAAACCTATATTTTAGAACCTGGATCACTAATACTCGAGTATCTCGTAAACTATACGATTGATAAAATATTTTTTTTCTTGCGGTAAGTCACAGTATACAGAGTCTCCACGCAGGGGCTTACCAAAAAATATGCAACCCGCCATACACGGCCATAAGGTTAGCATTGTCGTGTGAGACAGGTTGCATAATTTTTGGTAAGCCCCAGCGTGGACACCCTGTATATTCTAAAATAACATCCGTTGCTTGCTCGAGCAGAATTTTTATTGCGATTTATTGAATTACAGACTTGACACTCTTTCTCCATTTTTAAAGAGTTCCCCTTTAACCTTAGAACTGAATAAAGGAATCCAACTCTTTTTGGTTTAAAGTAAATTCTTTTTTATTGAAGGGTCTACTATTATATTTTTGGTTGAGAATTCATCTCTTTTGTTTGAAAATTCTATTATTTTGTTGAAAATTAAACTATTTTAGTAAAAAGTTACCTTTTTGATTGAAAATTCATCTTTATTGGTTGAAAGTAAATTATTCTTATTAGAAAAGTTTACTATTATATTTCTGGTTCAGAATTTCGTTGTTTTGATTAAAAATTCTACTATTTAATTGAAATTTGTATTATTTTATTGAAAATTCAACAATTTTGTTTAAAAGTCATATTTTTTGTAGAAAATTTAACTGTTTTGTTGAAGATTCGTCTCCTTGGGTAGTAAATTCATCCTTGTGGATTGAAAATTCATCTTTGGGTAGCAAAGTAATCTTTTTTGCTTGAAAATTCATATTTTATGTTTAAAAGTTCATTTTTTTAATTGAAGAGTCTACTTAACCGATCAAACGAACCTACCTGTTGTGAATTTCGATCGGGATTATTTGATTCGTCTCGTCCGAATAGATCATAATGTAGTAGTGCCAATCCTACTAGCGCCCTTTACTCGTTGCTAGGGAAACCTTCACTATTTCAAAGTTCTCAAATCGCAATGATTAGGGTTACTATCTGAAGGAAATATTCTGGGAAAGGGTGGGTATGATCTATTCGGACGAGACGACTCAAATAAATCCGATCGAACTTCACAACAGGTAAGTTCGTTTGGTCGGTTTATTATTTTTCGTCGTCTCGTCCTCTAAATCATAATGTAGATGTTCAAAGTTTATTGCGGTTTGTCAAATAAGCATTTATTATGCATAAAACATAGTGTGAACACAAAGGAAAAAACTTGGGTAACTTAATGTTACAAATTTTTAAATTATTATAGCCGTAGCAAACGCATCGCTGTTATCTAAGGGTTTATTATAAAATCGCGCAAATGCGGTTGATTTCTGAGACCAACCCGCTGTAGAATTGTATCAATGCTAATTCCCGCTCGACTCGCAGTTGATGTCGAGGCATGTCTAGTGCTATGTGCCTTGAATACAGATGTATACACTCCGCTTTTAGTCAGTACATTTTTTATCCATCTAGCCAACGTTTAAGTTGTGACCACCCCCTGTGGTTTACGAAATGATATAAATAATGAATTATTATTTCTCATCGGATCTCTTAGCTCAGCCGTCCATTTCACATATGCCTGAAGTGCCGATGCTACGCAAATCTCTGGCTGGTTGCGAAAAAATGAAAGTATTAAGCAGGGTTGCGACTTATTTAATTTAGAGGTCTTAATGCGTTGAGAAATTTTAATTTTAATTTTTTTCTGGTAAAACCACGATATTGTCGAAGGTAATCTTAGATATAGCCTGAATTCTTTGACCTGTTGACGGTGCGATTAAAATAACTAACTTATATGTTAGCCGTTCTAGAGAAATTTTTTCGTTAGGATACAAAGTCTTTAAGAAGTCCAACACTGATGATGGATCCCAAGTAGAGTCATATTTAGCTCTCTGAGGCTTAAACACGAAAATTCCTTTAAACATTCTTTTTATCGTCGCATCATTTCCTATATCTATATCTATAACTGACAGTGCCATAGGCTCCTACTCTCTTAAAAATATCTGTTAAGAAAATTATTACGTGCTCAATATCGGCATCAAGTACAGAAATATTCTTGTCAAAACAGTAGTTCCAGCACAATCTAAGAGGCTTCTCGTATTGTTTTAATATTGACTTCGCTAAGGAGGCGAACATGATTGGAATGGCTTCCTCTGATACGCCCCTTCGTTTGAACGCTTCCCCGAAAATCTGCCTGCTACCAGGGTAAGAGTTCTCCATAACGGGTGTTTCTCCCTGAAAGGAGACTTGATTAAATCGAGTTGAGGACGAAAAATTAAAGGCTCCGAAATTAACAAACTGGTAAACACAGGATACCACTAGAACATCGCAGAATTAAGGCGAAGGGAGATAACGCGTAAAAATAATACTCAGCCCAGGAAATTGTTAGTGCATCAATTGCGTAAGACTTTGGATCAGCGTGCCAAGATATGAATTTCTTACATTTCGCGTTGATGTTTGACGCGAAGAGATCAATATCGAAAATCCCGAATTTTCCTGTAATCAATTGAAAACCTTCGAATTTAATTCCCATTCAGTTTCAGGTGAAAGAACTCTACATTCGCTATCGGCAATGACATTTTCTTTCGCCTTATATAAGAGGAAAATATCTAAATGTCCCGCTCTGCACACCATTCCCAGATGAGCCTGGCAATCTCATTCAATTGTGGGTATTGTATACCACCCATACGATTTACGTAGGAAATCGCTGTAGTATTATCTATGCGCATCAATAGTTCACAAGACGTATGATCTTGTACGAAGCAACTTAATGTATAGAAAGCAGCTTTTTAATTCATGGAATAGAATATACATCTGAAAGAAGTATTTACCGTAAAACGAAGAGACGGAGCAGATCATCCAGTTATGAAATCCGGAGAAAAATTGAACGATTAGAGAGAAAAATGGAAAAATGCAGGCGTGCTGTCATGCTTTCTCGATCACGTCATGGTTCCCGTCGTTCACCAAGCATCGAATCCTACCATTATCGGCTAGATAATCGTCAACGCTATCGGAGAGATACGTCGCATTATGGCCGGTAGGCATTCATTCATCTATTTATTTATTTATTCTCAGAGTGTTTTCTTTCTTCGATCTAACTGATTTGATCGCTTCCTGCGGGGCACGACGAATCCTCTTATAATCAAATTATTGTTCTTTGATTACTTAGGTCGAGTCGGCCATCACGCTCAAGGAACCGTTCTTCAAGTCGCAGTGTCTCCCGTGAACGTAGTATTTCACGATATTCCCCGACAGCCAGTAGGCCCGTACCACGACCACCCAACCGGGTTTTTGAACATCGTTCTCACTCTTTGCCGCCCGTCATGAGAGGTGAGCATAATAAAGGTCTTAATGTACAGCCACAACCAACGGATGTCGGAAGTGAGGTTGTGTTTTCATCGAACGTTCAAAAAGTGTCAGACCCTAACCCTTTGGAGAAGGGAAATGAAACAGCAGAAGACCCACAGCTTGATGAGTCATTGTTAAAAATTCTCGGAGAGGATCCAAACAAGGATAATTTACAGGCGGAAAATATCCAACAGGCGTTGGCTGACAGATGGACGGAGATAATTAAAAGTGGATTAACAGCCGAGATAAAAAAGGAAATATTGCAGAAATACCCCCAACCTAAAAATTTAACTATTGTTAAGCCTCCATCTATCAACCGTGAAATAAAGCGAACGATGGCCGACGCTGCAATCAAGAAAGACAAATTTCAGGCACAGTCGCAGCAGCTTATTGCTGGCTTGTGCGCAATTGGTTCTGCGCTGAGAGCTTGTTTAAAGTCGAGAAATAAATAAAATACCGCTCTTGTTGCTAATCTCAGCGATGCAGGTCGATTATTAGCAGACATTTTCCACAGCATTTCCGCAACTAGACAAGCGTCCTATCTAAAGTTCAGTCGGGTTGATCAAGCTTTAATGCTGCTTCTTACTCTAACAATCAGCCAGCTTTAAACTCGAAGGGCCCGCCGAAGAAGAGCTACAACTCCTCTCGTCAGGGCGGGCAAAACCGGCCTAACAACTTAATGCATAGAAAGCAGCTTTTAATTCCAAATAATTTATATAGTGTGACCTTTCGTCCGTACTCCACCAACCATGAGTTCTTTCATCTCCGCAGCATGCTCCCCATCCCGTTAGTGATGCATCGGAGAAAATTTCATGGATTTGGCGATTCATGGCGAATTTCATGGCGACCGTACTTTACCGCCGGATAGGCTGACACTGAAATTCCAATACATTGTGCAAAATCCCGAATTATACACTCCGATTTCGATAAATACTTATTGACTACGCCGAAAATCTTATGCCTTTTGTCTAACGGGAGTTCTACTCGATATCTTTTACTATTGATTAGGCCCCCAGGAATTTGCATAACCTTGAGTGTGTTAAACTACACTTTTCAAAATTAAGTAAAAACTCCAGAGACTCTAAGAGATCTTTAGTTTTTGTAACGTTGAAAGTGCAGTATATTCTTCAGTATTACCGGTTAGCCATATATCATCTAAATAAATAACTGATATAAAGCCTTTAGACCGAAGAAAGTGAGCAACCGACTTTAGCAATTTATTAAAAACGTACAGACATGTGCACAGGCCAAACGGTAGACAATTAAATTGATACAGTATGCCGTTAAATTCAAATCGTAAAAAATTTTTATTTCGTCTGCTATAGAAACTAACAAAAAAGCGTCCCTCAAATCTATTGTTGCCATATAACAATCTCGAACAAGTAAACGTAATACCGTTTTTGAATCTTCCATTTTGAAATAGGGCGGATCAAGAAAGGTATTTAAATTTTTTAGGTTTAAAATAAATCTGTTTTTCCCATTCGATTTCTTCACAAGAAAATAATTCAAAAGAAACTGACCGTCAATTGGTTCACATTCTGAAACAGCGCCTTTTTCCCGGAGCTGTTTGATTGCATGGGAGGTATCCCTAAACTCAGATTGAGAAAGATGTTTCTGTTTTGGTACAAATTTCTGAACTACCTTCTTTGCAAAAGGAATTCGGTACTCCTGTAACCAATGCAAAATTAAAGTGTCGCTGGTAAATTCTTTCCAAACATCCATGAATAATTTTAACCTGGCGGCCGTTTTACTTACATTTAATGTCGACGACGGTTCATCTGCAAATACCGAGGCCGGTTTTGCCCGCCCTGACGAGAGGAGTTGTAGCTCTTTTTCGGCGGACCCTTCGAGTTTAAAGCGGGCTGATTGTTAGAGTAAGAAGCAGCATTAAAGCTTGATCAACCCGACTGAACTTTAGACAGGAAATCCCATTTTGGCTTCTTTGCAGGGATATTGGGTCGAGGTGGCTTTGAGATATCCTTGGATTGCTTCTCTATAGCCTGAGCCACTTTCAAGCGTTCAGGAAAATTCTCACCATATAGAAAATTATCCACTGGTAAATCCTCAGACATATTCTTTACGATTCTGTTCAGGTTAGGAGTGATAAACGCTTGTCTAGTTGCGGAAATGCTGTGGAAAATGTCTGCTAATAGTCGACCTGCATCGCTGGGATTAGCAACAAGAGCGGTATTTTCTTTATTTCTCGACTTTAAACAAGCTCTCAGCGCAGAACAAATTGCGCACAGGCCAGCAATAAGCTGCTGCAACTGTGCCTGAAATTTGTCTTTCTTGATTGCAGCGTTCGTCATCGTTCGCTTTATTTCAGGGTTGATAGATGGAGGCTTAACAAAAGTTAAATTTTTAGGTTGGGGGTATTTCTACAATATTTCCTTCTTTATCTCGGCTGTTAATCCACTTTCAATTATTTCCGTCCATCTGTCAGCCAACGCCTGATGGATATTTTCCGCCTGTAAATTATCCTTGTTTGGATCCTCTCCGAGAATTTTTAACAATGGCTCATCAAGCTGTGGGTCTTCTGCTGTTTCATTTCCCTTCTCCAAAGGGTTAGGGTCCGACACTTTTTGAACGTTCGATGAAAACACAATCTCACTTCCGACATCCGTTGGTTGTGGCAAATAGTGAGAACGATATTCAAAAACCCGGTTGGGTGGTCGTGGTAAGGACTTACTGGGTGTCGGGGAATATCGTGAAATACTACGTTCACGGGAGACACTGCGACTTGAAGAACGGTTCCTTGAGCGTGATGGCCGACTCGACCTAAGTAATCAAAGAAAAATAATTTGATTATAAGAGGATTCGTCGTGCCTCGCAGGCAGCGATCAAATCAGGGCCACGCGGGCAACTTCAATTTGCTTTCTTTTCAATATTGTAGATAAACCGTGTAGGATTGGCACTACTACATTATGATCTAGAAGACGTGACGGCGAAAAATAATATTATATTTTTGGTCCAGAATTCATCTCTTTTGATTTAAAAATGTACTATTTGGTTAAAAATTTAATTATATTTTGTTTCAAATTCAATTATTGTCTTAAAAAGGAATTTTTTTTTGGTTGAAAGTTAATTATTTTTATTTTGAAAGTTTATTATTATATTTTGGGTTCAGAATTCCTCTGGTTGAAAATTTCTCGTAGAGGGAGGTTTGTAATTAGCTAAATGTTCAAATCTACTTTCTTTGGCATATTTCGTTATAATTTGACCCCAGAATGTCGTACAATTTTTTAGAAATGTGCGCGTAACTTTTTTCTGTTCACCATACATCTGAAAGGATCTGAAAGGTCTGAAAGGATTTTCAACGATTGTCTCTCAGTGTGCAAAAAACCATGAACACCCTTAGAACGTCCTAGGGACAGAGGACGTTGTCGGGACATTTTTCGTACTGACATTAGAGGTCTTAAAAGCATCCCTAGGATGTCCAAAAGAAATTTTCTAAAAGACGTCTTGGGGATGTCCCGAAGACGTCTCTAGGACGTCCTTAATTTTGTTACGCACTGTAACATTTCTACTTAAAACTTGGGGATATGATACCTACATTAATGTTATTTAAAATAATATATGCTCTCATTATTCCCCTATTCTTTCGAAAATAACCTCATTGCCCCTGTTTTGAAAACATTTTGGGCTGAGAAGTCTGAAATCACTTCTACAATAATTTACATTTTACATTTTATCTAGGAGTTCTAAAATGTTTTATTATTTTCAAAAATTATATAACAAAGTAATTAGTATCAAATAACTATTATTATAAACCCATAAAAGTCAACCGGGCAAAATGCAGTTTTTGACCCGGAAGACCGGGAAATAGGCTAGAATTTTTTTTTAAAGTTTAAGTGGCCACCAATTAGTCAAAATATTATTGCAGGTGCAGAACTGATGGACGATTCTGATGCAATGAAAAGAGAAGAAGCACTTAAACCTCAGCGACTAGAAGTAGGAGAATTAGTCAAGATAGGAGACGGCGTTAATGCCAGTAAAGCAAGCGTACACGCAGCAACGACTGCAAAAGAGCCTTCTAAATTTGTTACGACATTGGCACAAGGAATTTGGGGCTATCAAGGACTTGCATTCCGATGCGTGAAGTCCATTACAGGGAAAGCAGATGTTTCACCGCTAACTCCAAACAAAAAAACGGTGCTAAAATATTGGTTTCGGAGCTGGCTAAAAAGTAATGAATACAGCGAGAAAGCCATTGCTCAGCCATGCCAGAATGTGAACAAATATATGGGCAATTCCATCATAAACGCTAGGCCTCACATAGATCCAAAGAAGACGACAACTACTTCAAAAATTCATGACAGTTCTAGCACTGCTAGGATGAGGATCGACTAGACGACGATAATACGGAGGAAAATGGAAACTCTGATTAGGAAAGAAGTAAGTTGAGATCAAATGTGGTTTTCAATACTAAAAATAAGTTAATTATTTTAGTTATTACGTTTTATAATTTTTTAATAAGAAATGTCTTAATTTCGATTGTTTTAAACACTTTAAACTGATGATTTAAACCGTGATAAAATGACGTAGTATTGCTGTTAGAATATTTCTTTTTCATACATTTTAAAACTTTGCGACGTTTGACAACTGCTTATTTTGTGATCTACGGTTGTTTATATATTCCCGTTGGAATATTTTTCATTAGCGGTTTGAAATGTTAACCATAAAAACATTAAACCTCGTTCGTTTATACAAGTATTCCCGTTGTAATATTTGTTATTTATACATTTTAAAGCTTTGCGACGTTTTAGAAGTTTTTATTTTGTGATCTTCTACGTTTGTTTATATATTCCTATTGGAATATTTTTCATTAACGGTTTAAAATGTAACTATAGAGACATTGAACCTCCTTCGTTTTTAAAAGCATTCTTGTTGAAATATTTTGTATTCATAACTTTTATGAGCTTTGCGAGCTTTGACAATGGCTTATGTTGTGATCTTCTACGTATGTTCCCATATTCCCGTTGGGATATTTGTTTATAGATTTCATTTGCATTTGACTAGGAAATCCACGCACATCCGGGTCTAAGTTTCAATTTTTTACCTGTTTTTAGTTAATATGCTACGGGACAAAAAATTGTAACACAAATCCTATTCTGAGTAATTGCATGTATCTTAGGCCCAAGCTGAAAAAATTCTGAGCCCGACACTGTTAATTGTTTTTTAAACATACAATTTACCAAGCAGAAAAATGTTTTGCACAATGCAATTTATTTTTCCATGTAAAACGAGTTCCTCCTAAATTTTCATCCACTTTTTTGAAAACACTCGATAATCGTCCGACGTAAAATATTTTGAGTGTGAAAAAGTTATTTCTCATAAGGTAAAGAACCCAATAGCCGGACACAGTTGAAAATAAGACCAATACTCGGACATGCAACGTTACTAATGATTATTTGTCATAAATTTTCATGAAGAGTAAAAATAAAAATGATCAATTATTCTTTAAATTCTTGACTACTTAATAGTATAAAGTATTTAAAAATCCAGAACTTTACTAATTTAAAAAAAAATTATCCTAAATCATCTTTCAAGAACAGCAAGCCTATAACCATTTTTCCCGGGATCTGGCGTGAATTCTTAACATGAGTACTGACTTAGCTAACGTGAATAGAAATTTCGACACTAAAATGTTATAAATAGTATTTCTAACGATAGTTAAAATATTTTTCAATAGAATTATAAGGTATTCTGGTAAAAATAATGTTTATTAAGTTTATAATTACGTGTCCTGAATTACCACTCAATTTTGTGAATAGTACGCAGTAGTGGGACAACCTGGCGCTACGTCCGTAAACAGCGCTTTATTCTGACTCACGTAAACATGTAAGCATTTAGCGGTACGTGACTGCCTTGCATAGCTTTCAAGTGAAAAAAGTGCAATGTTATTAATCCCACAACATCGTGAAAAGT
>CAKNWU010273395.1:0-14994 GCA_932072015.1 Andricus quercustozae
TTTTTTGTGTGATTCATATGAGTGGATGGGTTACTGACGACTGTGCACCTTTTAATGACAGTGCTTTACCCCTGTCACTAACAGGTCCAAAAAGGCGTTTGGAACCTCTTAGTGACAGAAACACATGATAGGGTTAAAATGGTTGATGTTTGCTTCTGATGAAGCAAATGAGTAGAAAACGTATGTACAATAACTATTTTTCAATAGTATTCGAATTAGAAGATTGTATACTTTTATGAAAATATGACTTGGGGCTATTTTTTACCAGAACACCATTAAAAATGCTCTTGAACTTCCGGTTGCACGAGTTTTCCGCCATACGGCTAGAGTGGGGTTCCACGACCAATCATATCCAAGCGTCTGCTTTTTAAATTTGGCTTAATGGGAAATGGCCGTGTGGCCGGCAGAGATGGGTTGTGACATATCACTCGAGGTTTTCTACGTATAATACATAAACGACGTAATATACGTAGAAAATTATAGAAAACTATGTATAATACATATCAAAGATGTCGGACGTAATTTACGCGGGCGGGATTGCATTTTACAGATTTTCATAATTGATATAACCCCTTATAAAGCTGTTCAATCGATTTAATTTGAATTTTGAGAGAAAAATGTTAAGAACAAGATGAAAAAAAACTTTAAAGAGTGGGATACCGTGGGAAAAAATTATTTTCGAGCGCCGGAAATTGGAAAGTAAAAATGTTGCGAAGTGTTTACTTTGTCAACAAGTTTTTAAAAACACAGGTTATAAGCTAGTAAAGGCCCACAGGTATGTAAGCAAATATCTATTAATCAAAAATTATTTATTAAAATAATTCATTATTAACTATTTAATTTAATATCTAAAGATTTCTCGGAGATTTCAAGATAACTCATGAGGTTACACTGCAAGTTTTTTATGCAGTGTGCTCGTAAATTAAATATGACATATTCATACATCATATTTAATTAACCCTCAAACGGCACACTAGTGCGAATTCGCACCAGAAAAGATTTCAAAGCGCTGATATTTTTTCTAGAACTATTTTCAAGGTCGCTGCCCACTATGTTAAATATGTCCATACCCCCACAAATACACCACTCGTAACCATATATTTATTCGCCTGCAAGCAGCCGAGTAAGTCACTATAAATGTTTTAAGTGGTGCAAATTCGCACTAGTGTGCGTTAGAAGTTGCCTGAAACAAGATATTTGATAAAAAGGTAAGTTGATTTCTTTATAAATATGTCTATAAATAAAAAGAAATAATATAAAAAATAATAAATAAAATTTCATGTGTCAGTAAAAATATTGCATTAGAAGCGCAAATTTTACAATTACTCACTGTTGTTAGACTCTAAATTCATATCATAATATTTTTTCAACAACCTTTTTTTTAATTATTAGAATGGCGGAGGAAGGACATCTTTACAATTTTCGAAGTTCTAGGACTGTTCTACAGAAGTCTGAAGATGATGTGCGACGATCACAGAGCTTCTGTCTGCGTTGACTGCAATGGTTTTAATAAGTAATTCTCAATTGTGTTTGTCATAAGACTAATAGTTTCACAAGAAAATAATGTTCATTTTTTCTACAACATAAGTAATAAAACTTTGTTCTTTTCTCTTAATATGCTGTGTACTTTTACTCTTTACTAACGCACCCTAACAGCGCACATCATCCCTCTGACACAGGTCACTGAATAATTTTTTTTTACCAGTTACCCTTTTGGATAACTTCACAAAGTCATTATCAAATAAATATTTTCAAACTTTTACATTAAAAACACTGTTTTTACAATAATATGCTCTTATACTACAAAAATAACAATGTGTGCTGTCCTTCACTCGTGATATACTTCATACGAAAATACCGAAAATCTGACACATCGGGAAAAATACTTAATATAATTTTATCGCATTGGCATATTTTTTTCATGAAAGAACATTTATTTAAATAAAGAATCGCGTTAGTTTTATTTCAATACCTTTAATGTTGAAAAAATTATGATTTTTTTTTGTAAATATCTATTTTTCAAGAACACTTTTTTAAATAACATTTTGTTTATAAATTAAAATAATTTCCACTCAATTTAAGCTGCCCCAACGGATAAGGCGAGAAATTTTACCCCAAAATCATATATTTATACGTATATTTTGAACATTATTTTCATCTTCAAATCTTCAGATGAAATCACAAAATCCCAATTCGCACTAGTGTGCCGTTTACGTATGCCACGTTGAAGTGTACCGTTTGAGGGTTAATGTCATTCTAAGATAATAATGGAGGCCATGTAAACTAAAGCTTTTAGGTTATTTAAAATAGCACTGAATTATATTTTCTATTTCTCTTTGAGTGACATTTGTAAGCAGGCGATAAGCTTAACAAATAAACAAGGTACACAGGCGAAGTATTTTTTAATATGCGATTGCACACACAGCACAAGGCAACGTTTTTGCCGTATTTTTTTTCGTAAGAAATGAAAAATCAGCCCAAGAATTATGTTTTGGCCTACCGCCTCGTTTCATTTTTTTTCCTTATAATGAGAAAACAGTAGTTGACAAGCACGCGAACGATTACTTATAGGTTAGGATCAATTGGGTATTTTTAGAATAACGAATTTAAAAATCCCGCCCATACAGTCAGGTGAGCAAATGTAAAATACATTTGTAGAAAACTAAGGACGTAACATACGTAGTAATATACATGTCGAAAACCATGTAATATACGTGATGCATTATACGTACCCATCCCTGGTGGCCGGTCAGCATTGTATGTTTCTAAACAAAACCGACAACAGTGCGAAATCTTTCGATCGCAATTTTGTTCCTTCAATCCAATAGTTTCGCGTATTGGAATTGTCGTAAAAACGGTATTTAGATCAACTGATGCGCAAATCATCGCGAAATTTCGATTGGGAAAACTGGCAAAATGTCACAACAAGTTAAACTCTTAGAAATTGACAAGTGCATTATTTCGAGGTTAGGAATAGTATTGTGCCTCCAACCTCGTGTAGAGGCTTTTATTATTTGACATACGTGTATGGCTATGCTCCCGGACACCCTCATATTCAAGGAGTTCACTGACGCCCAGGTTAGCGAAGTGACGCGTCACTCGAGATTTTCTACGTAAATTACCTAAATGAAGTAATTTACGTAGAAAACTGTAGAAAACCGGTAAATTACATGACAAAGATGGCGGTTGTTTGTTTTGAATTTTCTAGCACGTGACATAACCTCTCCCACATCTTAATTAATATAAGAATTATAGTTATCAAATTAATAATCAGTTAAAATGATGAGGAAAAGGATTCCTATGAGGATTCCAAATATCCCATGGGAAGCCCTAAGTTTCGAGCGAGTAAAAGCAAAACTGAACAATATAGCAAAAGCTTAGCTAAATGTAGCTGTGCGTTTTTAACCTTTCTTGTGACGTGTTCTTTAAAACTTGATTGCACACAAGGCACAAAGCTACTGGCTTACTATCAATTTTTTGAAAGCGAAAGAAGAGCTCGCATACATTTGGCCTTTGGGCCTACTGTCACCTCTATTCATCGTGCTTATTTTCCTCATTTTTGAAAATGTAAGATTTTGCTGCACGACCGGCAAGTACATGTCCACACACAGAGGTTATGTACTTATTTCAGGCATCGAAATATTCGCAAGTTCCAGAACAAAGTAATTTACATCATATAGAAAACTTCGGTCGTAAATTACCTGCTAAATTACTGTATAAAACTACGTAAATTACGTGCCCAACCCTGCTGACGCCCGACTCTAACAGCACACTTTTCAAAGATTTTTACGATAAGAATGACCATCAAAGTTAGGGACAAGTTGAAAGAAACATAAAAGTTAATTGCAATAATGTTTTTTTCACCCCAAACATGACTGATTCTCTTTGAAATACATTTTCCTTGATCCTGTCACTAATCTGTCCCTTTGCGAATTCTCGGACCGGTTAATATTATGGCTCATAACGAATCATTATCCAAACCGTTTTCCTCCAGACAACTTCTTACGGACACCAAAATTCGCTGAATACAAATTTTATCCCTTTTTTTACGTTATTTTATTAAAAAAACGAAAATGCACCGACTCGCTTTTACTTGCTGAACGCTCTCCCTACTTATAAAAGTGTAACAGCGAGAGGTGCACGTCTTGATGGCAGCATCAGTTTTTGAACATTTTTTATACACTGCTTTAAAAATTATTCTCCGAACATATTTATATGCAATTTAATATTGAAGCATGCTGATTTTTACTAGGCCTTCATTTACATTTCGATTTAAATAAAATTTTTCAATAAATAAGGAAATTCATCTAGGGTGTCACTAACTGGTCGCATGTCACTAACTGGTGTTTTAGTATATACCGTAGTATTCGACATACAGAGATTTGGAAAAATGGCCGTGGAAAACTGTTTAGAATTTGTAGTGGTACCTGAGATTTTGAGATTCAACTAATGTATCCCTCATTCCACCCCTTCAAATCTTTCCTCTCTCTTAGATAAAATTTGTTCTGCCGCTCCTGGTAACTAAACGAAGAAGCTACAAATTGGGTGTGGTCAAGTACATAAGAGACAATTCTAAACTATTTGAATGTGTATGCTTATTTAAGGCGAATCATTTTAACCTAATTCTATTAAATTCATTGTAATTTGTTTAAAAGTGAGTTAAAAGTTAATTTAATTTAATATCTGAAAATCGCCAATATATTATTGAACGCGCAGAAATAGACCTGTCATTGAGCGGTAGTGTAATAGCCATGGTCGAACTTTTGGTAGGAAGTGTCACGTCTCGTTACGGTATTTGTTTAATTTATTTACAACGTTGCCATAAGAACTGAGTCTATCATGTTTAATCAAAACTGATAAAATGGTCAACTTTACGGGGGCATTTAGACCCAATGTTTGTTTTTTGGAGGTAAAAATATTTCTCTGCGGGACTTTCTACTTCTTATATAATTTAAAGCTAGAGTGGATCGCCCTGGATGGCGATAATCAAATTTATCAGATTTTACTTGCTCTCATAACAGTAAAGAAGAACTGACAAAACCGCAACTGGAGTGAGTAGGTATGGTCTGGAACTGGTGGGGGAGAGTGGACTAGGTGGTCGAGCTAGTGGAGGTGGTGTGTGTTTATCGATTGAACCGTAACGTTAGTGCAAACCTCTAACGGCGAACTATGATTTAAGGACATTGGATTTTCTGCTCGGATTGTGCGATCCTGTGGTTACGCAGGTAAGCGGCATCTAAATCCGTGCATGCAGTTATTTACACCTATATGGCTCGGATTGCTTTTTGAGGTCGATCCTTAAATCCCCCAAAAACCTACATTTCTGTCCCTGTTTTTTTTTAAATTACAGAACATTTTAAGACTTTCCATTTATCGATTAATTTGTGCTGATATTTTAATTCCTTGTTATTTTTCAACTCCCCAATATAATGATCCTAAATGCATGAATAATTGAGCGTCGAATCATGAACTGTTTCCGCGCTATCGAATAAAAAACGTAGGGAAGTGTGGGGTATGGTGTCTCGCTATGACTTAAATGCCCTATAAATTATGATTGAAATGTGATTTTGATGTGTGTATTTTTTAAGGTGAAGCTTACATTACAAGGGAACATGTGTTATGACTCCGAACCGCTTTTTAATAACTTCATTATTTTATATTTAATTAATTGATGGATGTTGCATTTCAGTCAGCCTACCCCATACACTGCGAGGTATGGAGAGCGTCATATCACTGCCGTTTATTTAAACAATATGAACATTTTAAAATAAAATTTATATAATAATTCTGGAAAGTGTAATGTAACGAAAAAAATTACTCGAGGCATTTTCAACACTAATTTAATGTTTTATAATCAATCAAAGTAAAGTATGTGGCGAGAGCAGTTGTAACCTCTTACTCCCTGCTGAAATACATGGGCACGCTGCGGCGCGTCGTCATGCGTCATATGTGACGGCCCAAGATTTAGTTAATTTTAATACATTTAAAACGTTCATAGACACAAATCATAATACAAGAAGTTTAACTGTTTTTTCATAATTACTCTTCTGACGCGAATTTTAAAAGAGAAATTGCATCAAATCACTATTTTTCTAAACAGAGAAAAATATTTTATGTGAAAAACTAACATGAATATCAAAAAATACGGGCGTTATTTGTAATATTCACCGCGCCCCGCAGCGACAAGATACCCCACTCTCCCCTAATGCTCAGGATAAACTCTGCTCGATAATAAATTTGGTAATAACGTGGTTTGATGTGAATATTAATAATTATTTGACGAGTCAGATGATTGCATAAATATAAGTTCATTTATATAATTGGCTGAAATTGATGACAGGATAAATCTCGTCCCTTATATCCAGAGAATGGAAAAGTACCATCGATATAAATGCATATTGCTCGAGATTCATCGTAAAATATTAATAGTTGCGTGTTTCATTATCCGCTGGGAAATACGTTTTGTGGAATATTTCAGCGACATTGCTAGCGATCATTAATTTCTCATAATCGGGATGATGGCAACTATTAATGTTCACTTCCACTGGAACTATTAATATTAATCTTACCAAAGAGACCAATAATTCCCGCAGTGTTTCAAGCAATATCGAGTGTGAAATAAATTATAATTATTTAAACAATGTGACAAAAGTGTATCGATATAGAAATAAAGTCTAGAACATAAAAAAATTGCTCTGAGATTCTTATATTGATGGGATAATTGCCATCTGAATCTGTTTTCATAGAATTATAGTTTTTCTTTCCCTAGGTCAAACTTTGCTCATTTAAATACGACGTTGGAAGATAAAGTCTCGGCAAATTCGTAATCTTGTTTTTTCGTGGTTTTCGTTAAAAATTCATAACTCCCTGACTTCTTAACTTTCAAATTTCTAGTTCGACGAACTTGTCGTGAAACTTTCTTGCATAAAAGACCGTAAATTTTCCCTTCTGAAAATGTTCGCGCCGATTAAGCTCCACTTCATCCACCAAACGATTTCACCTCTTTCTCTCTCACGTACCTATACATATTTTGAACTTACAGCTGTCAAAAATAGGGCTTTCACTAAAATAATCTATTTCTTACTTTTAAATTTGATTTAGTCAAATTGATCAGGGTGGAATTTTTCTTCAAAGTCATATCACAAATTGCATGGAAGATATTGAACGCAGTCTTAACTCGCGCAGAAGTCTCGGTGCTTCTCACGCGAGGCAAAGTGAAAGGAATGAGTGTAAAAATTGGTTGAAATAATACATATACATATACAATTATACATATACATAATCATATATATCGCCTATTTCGCTGAAAGTTTTATGTGTGCCATTATTTTTATCCAATGGAGGTTGAATAATGGGTTCACATTTTTTATTCTAGAAAATTTTTCGCTTTTTGTTCACCTCAACGGTTTCTCGCGACGCCTTTTCAGCAAATAGTCGACGTCATCTTGGCTACGCTCCCTTGTTAACTGACTTTCCCTTCCTTGGAAAAAACTTTGATTATTAACTGAGAGCGTAGGGCTGCTAGCGCGTCTTGTATTTTGGAGGTGCTCCTCTACCATAATTAATTTATGTTCACGGTCTCTTCCGATGATTAAATTACTCGACGTTGAGAGGAAACACTACACAAAGATGCCTCGCTGCGCCGAAAATGCATCAAAGTGAAAATTTTGTTACGCACCACAGGCGGAAAGAGGTTTATGTGGTATAACTTCGAGCAACAAACTTTCCTGCAGCAGGCTGGAAATGATAAAAGATCAGAAATTTATTCCCCAAATGATTTGTATATGTACATTGAAGTTTCCATTAATTAACCTAAGATCGTAAATGATCAGACCATTTTAAATAGAAGGTAATTAATTGTTTTGATTAATGTTCTTTGTTAGCCAGACTCATTAAAGCTAATCCGAAAATATAATTCATAGAGTTTTCTTCCAAAAAACTTGGGTTAATAACGGTTTCTTGGTAAGATCTCCGCAGAGGAGACATTTGCAGGAATTGATACGGGATATCGTAAATATATTTTCAGCTAGAAGCACAGGCTGTGAAAGTTAAATTTTTCTGGATCTCCTTTTATCTAAACTTTTCCTCACATCCAAACCCTCATCTACCCTCGGTCCCAGCCATGCCCCCTTACTTACAACCTAGTTTCATCCCTCCCCGATGTCCCACCTTCACTCTCAACCTTGAACTCACCCCAGA
Organism: Andricus quercustozae; assembly: GCA_932072015.1. Lineage (NCBI taxonomy): Eukaryota > Metazoa > Arthropoda > Insecta > Hymenoptera > Cynipidae > Andricus > Andricus quercustozae. The sequence continues at coordinate 8,200 of CAKNWU010273395.1, forward strand.
TACTTTTTCAATCCTCATCTCTCTCCCCATATCAATCTCCTATTATTTTCGCATACTACCCATTTACTATTGCTGGCAAAATACACACCCAAAAATTCATCTCCTACTGCCTACCTCTTCTGTCCTCATAGGAGTGAGGGAAAGTAAAGAGGTAAGGTAGAGAGTGGTAGAGGGGACGAAGAATCAGTCGAGACGAAAGTTTTAGAGTGATGGGTTTAAGAGGGGTAAGGGGTGAGCTGAGGCTGAAGGCATGGGAGTAGAAACGGGATGAAGGGTGAAAAATAATATTAATTAAGGAGGCCTGTTACATGACTTTAGATTTCAATGTGGAGAAAATTCTGTAATACCTACTTACGTACAATATAAGAAAAAATGTTAAACAATAGCTTAAGTAGTCGTTCCTTTAACGTGGAAAAAGATCCCCCAAAGAATATGATGTCGTTATCAGAATTTCGGTTATGAAACAATAAAAAAATCCTATTTTGGACGAATAATAAATAAATAAAGTTTATTCTGCACCACTACGTACTTTAAAGTAACCGAAGCACGTCCTAAACTTGCAGTAACACTATTTAAGTTTGTGAACTCTTGGACGGTTCAACTTCGTGTAGGAATTTTGAAGCTACTACAAAGCAGCTCTCAGCTATCCTTTGTTCTGCTTGGACGATCTAGACGAAGAGAATTCTAACTGTTAACAATAATGTCAATTACGAAACTCGTTCGGTGTCCAGAGAAATGCTTTCCTGGTGGAGCGTATTCAGGACATAAACTCGACTGGCTCACCGGCATGGGCAAGTCGAGTGTCCTTCGCTCATACCAAAGTTAGTGGACCACTAGGGGAGTTGTGTGGATAGGTGTGCTCAACGCTTTACCTTCTCTCACCATATAGTCCCGTCAACAGGACTAATCCATCCAAGTTCTGTATATATAGTGTTGAACTAGTTTCAGTTGAACATATTCTGAAATGTTTGAAAAAATATTATTCTGTAATTGATATTTTAAGACCAGCACATTCTAAATAGAAAGGGGGTCAGTCTTTAAAATGAATGTATTATATTCATGACAGAAGGTTTCTGTTTCTCCGTGTCATGTTTACACCTGGCAAGCAAGGCTTGCTCGACACTGTCCAAACCATGAATGTCTTTTTAGGGTATAGAAGAATTTATATTTGGCAGCTATGCAGTATTCGCAGTAATATATTTGGAATTTGACGAATGAAGATACTTTAGCAACAGTGGCATCAACTTTGGCACCAGACAAATTACATTTGACCTTTAATTGTTCAGCTTTTACCTTTAACATCTGGCCCCTCACTCTAAGCTTTGACCACGGACATGGCCTTCAATTCCTACCCTATAACACCTTTGTGACATATGTCTCTACACCTATAACATCTGACCCCTTTCCTTCAAACTCATTTTTCCACTTACCTTCTTTACCTGATTTTTGACCATTTGAAACTTGGCCTTTGAATACTGACCTAAGCTTTATCCCTATGACCTGTAGCCGATGACCATTGATCCTTGGATTCCAGAAGAATCTCAACTTTCACCCACGGCTATTCACTTGCGACGTATGATCCAGGACGAATTACCCCTGACTTATGACCCCTGAGCTTTGATCTCTTTTCCTACCATTTACCAACTAGTCTATTACCGGTCACTTTTGAGCCCTGAATTTAGGTCTTTGATCTTTAACCTTTAACCCTTGATCTTGGACTTCTGTACTGCAAATCATCACTCGGATAAATGACCTCTCACCCTGACCTGTGACTTTTGATGTCTGAAATCCTTCGCGGAAACGCTTGCCAACCTCTCATGTAACTGATTTTTTAATTTTTTGGAATGATACTTAAAAGTTCTACCGAAGACTAGCCAGCTCGCTATGTCTATTAGATCCAAAGACCCGCAAAGTGTTGCCTCTCGGCTTGAGACCTTATTTTATTTTGGGGAAGATCTACCCGATGGAGCATGAACGCGAAGGAAAGCCATGTTAAAGAAACCTCCATATATTACTTCAGTGTAGAAGTAATCTAGTTGGACTCCTGTTGTGGATTGGTAATGGGTGAATAACAGTGAAATATTTTCCCAAAAACAGTAAATTTGAACTTAGGAGAAGGAAACAGTAATTAAAGGAAGAAAGTTAATGAGCCTATTTGCACTGTAGAAATTTTTTCCACGGTAGCAGAATCTGTTACACTTGGCCGCCAATCAGACGCATTCTATTAATGGCCGACACCACTGATTGGTTGCCCAGCGTAGCAGTTTCTGCTACCATGGCAAAAACCTCCGCGGTGTAAATAGGCTCAATTGCATTTGTTATTTCGACAAGTTAGGATGAACGTGATCGCGAGAGGTATTGTTTCGTATCATTTGATTCGCTGAGCCAGTGTGTGATGTAGTTCGTGACTTCTGCATGAGTGGCGAATGTCGATGAACAGTGATTGAGTGATTTGACCGTAGTAGAGACAAACACGAGGTCAAATTGGATTTTTTAAGATCAATAAGTTACTTATCGGATTGTGCGGAGGGACGATGTAATTGTAATTTACGATTATGCTCCTCTCGAGACCTTTCCTCTTTCCCTTATTTATGGCGCATTTTTTATTTACGTATTTGCCTCAAGAGATAAGAAATGATTACTTGAGGGTCGAGCAGGTTAGGATAATCCAAGATGCTTTAGGACTAATTTCGACTAATTCGACGGCCATAAATTCAACCCTTATTCGGCGGCAGTAGTTTCTCGCAAACATCTCTGGCGAGGGTTGGCAATAACTTGGGCGCGTGGAAAGAAGAACTTGCTGAAATTCGTAGGGCAGACCACTGCCGGAGATACCGCAGTCTCGAGAACGAGTTTGTCTTTGGTATTACGAGAGGCCGCTTAGCTTAGAACCATAAATCCTATTCGCGTAGACCGTTAATATCGCCCAGTGGAAAGCAGTTTACGAAACCCGCCCATTTCGTCCCTTTCCCTTGGTACCTTCTCTTCTCTATCTGCAGCAAGTACTCTATTCGGTCGGTTCCGTTCTGTCTTGTTCTGCTTTTCACGTAGTGCTCTTTCCCCCCTCGCTGCTCCCGTTTATGCCACAAGCTGTTTCGTCGAGTGCGGTAGGTAAGAGGAAGACAGAAAAAGATGGACAGCAACTAGAGGAAGGACGTAAATCCTTCAAGTCTGCTGAGTCGTTAAAACGCGACCGCGAACGAATTTCCGTTTAGAATATATCTTAAGTGGCAGCAATCTTCAGTTGTAAATTATTGTTTTCCTTCAGCGTGCAAAATAATGGAATAGATGTGGAATAGTTTTCGGTGTTGGTCAAACCCCTACCCCTTTTTAACGTCTCTTGGAGGGGGGAGGCACGCCTGTGACTGGTCGCAAAAATAATGTTTTATATATATTTTAGGCTGTGACGTCAAATATCATAATGACCGATACCGTGGGTCAAACAATAATCGGTTTTGTTGACTGAATATGCTATTCACACCGAAAATACTAGGTCTACGCTCATCATATTTTCATGAAAAAATGCTAGCAGATTGTTTTTCTGTTTAAAAACATGATTTGTATCAGTTTTGACCTTGAACATTATATTTTAAGGTATTTGCATGACCTTGTACGTAATTCGCTTTTATTTGGTGTTTCGCTCTTCGCAAAAAACAGTCGGCAACTAACAATCTTGCCGGCGCCAGCAGTGTAGACTCCACCTTTTTTATTCCATCATGTGCAAGATAGTTGGATATGATACGTATTATATTACTTGAAGAGGATGATGTAGTGTCCTTAAAATTTGCGTGGAAATTTTGAAGAGTACAGAATTTGTTACTGACATGAGCTAGATCATTTTAATCCGGATTTCTAGAATAGAACCTTTTAACGTGAACCTGTGCGAATCCCTCTATATGAAAACTGAAAGAATCATTAATTCACTGATTCAACGTTTCTACAAAAACCTTATTTCTGAAACATAAGACTATTTCTTTTTTATCAATTTAAATTTAGCGTAAATTAGAATTAGGTTAAGATTGACCAAGGCCGTAGCCAGAAAAAAATTTTGGTGGGGGGGGGGGGGGAGATATGTAGCAGAAAAAAATTCGGGGTTGGGATTTGCGACGGCACGCAGGAAATCATATGTATATTATGTACATTTTTTAAGAATTTCGGGGGGGGGGGGGATAAACCCTAGTTATCTCCCCCCTGGCTATGACCTTAAGATTGGCGTTTTAAGAAAAACTAACTTCAACCTTTATTTGTGGGCGGCCGCATAAAGAGGGCCCTTATAGTCCTAGTTTAGTATCTACTCTAATAGTACTTTTAGTTTAGTATCTAGCTCTACATGGATCCTTTCAAGACGTAATCTATATAAAACTTCAAAAACAATGTGATTTTTAACGAGAATATTTATTACTCAGTGCACAAATAATAAAGTGCCCATAACTTACACGAGAAATTCGTATTAAGGCCATGTCATACTACCGCGATCTCTACCTTATCCACATTTTTTTCTCTACTCATGTCCCACTAAATGAAATATCAAGTTGAAAATTTAGAAAATTAAATAAAAGGCAATAAGGAACGTACATAATAGTGGAAAAATTTATATTTTTAATTCTAAAATTTTCCCAAATTATCAATTCGCTATTTCATTTCGCCTAGACGTGACTTGTCGAAAAAAAATGTCAGAAAGGAAAGCATGACATAACCTTAATTAGAGTATATAATTAATATTTGATGTATATATTATATAATCTTATACAGAATATTCTTTAGTAATTCTAAGGATATGCCATACGAAACGAAATAAGATATCTGGTATCAAATTTCATGAATTAAATCAAGAATGTCGATGTAATTTTTAATCGAAAAAAATTATAGAAGGAATAATTCCTTTTACAGAGGGCAGTTAAAAATAGGAAAATAAGAACCCATTTTTTATCTTCAACTATTTCCAGCATCCCGACAAAAGTTCAAAACTGTATAAATAAGTTTAAAACGACATTTCAAGGCAGTTCCTACCAAGTTGAACATTTCTGAGAATGAGCTTTTCGAATACAAAAAAAATCCGATTGACCTAAACTATTTGTATGTATTTGAATATGAATGTATTTGTGATGGATTTGAATTTTACCAAATTTGACATGTTGCTAAAGGTCGCGTGACAGGACATACGACTATGACAAGACAAAAAAATGTCAAAATTCTTTTGAAAATATATGCAGAACGGGTAAAAATATTTAAAAGTATGGGAAAAATGACTATTTTCACCATTTATTTTATTTTGACTTCAGCGTTTCAAAAAATTCTCACATTTTATAGTACGATAAATTAATATTGAGCGATACGGGAAATTTCATAAAAAATATTACGCAAAAATAGTGAGCATTATTAACTGTTATTTGGGATCAACGTTAATAAATAGATTGTTAACTGAACTAAATTCTTCGTAAGCTTAAAATTAACAATTCTAGCCTAAATGATGAAAAATTTGAAAACATATTTTTGAGGTTTATCTTAAGATAGCAATGCAGCGTGACTAGACAAAATACTACTGGGACAGACTTTAAAGTGATTTTTAAAATTCTCAACTCTGAAATATTGAACTCTACTCTTGATTTTTATCTTTCTCAGCTTAATACAAGTCATATCTTTCAATATCTAAAATTTTAAAAATGTTCTTTAAATTATTTAGCAATTTTTTATGTTGAATTTTCAATTTGGGACAGGTGCGGGAAAAGACATTTTGCGTATTTTTTTTATAACTTCTGAACGAAGTCGTAAAAAATGTATCAAATTTACTGAATTACGTTTTGAAATATGTACATGGTGCATGATATGTATATTGTTTAAGATTTAGTTTTTTTTAATAACGTAAACTACCTTGCCTCTTGTAAATAATTATTTCTTATCCACTTAGTTCTATTACAACATTTTTATATTCTTATAGATTTACATTACACCTGATGAGGAATTAAGAGTTGCTCTGAAACGTCGTTTTAAACTTATAAATGAAGTTTTGAACTTTTGTCTGGAAGTAGTTGAAGATAAAACCTTACTTCAAGTATTTGTTAACTTTTATGGAGAAAACTCAGTACTCACTCGATTCAATAGAGAAGCTAATGATCTTAACATTTATCTACATTTTTTTCACATTTATTTTTCTCCTCGCGGCTCCTCTCATCCGAAACTGCGGTGCGGCATAATTCTAGGAAGGCGCAAATCGAGTTGCATGAAATTGAAGTTCGATTTTAATTGTCAATTATATGTTAAACATTGGATAACTTGTGATCATACTTCAAGATCTAAAATTAAGAGGCGTTTGAATGTGAATTATTTTGAACCTAATAATTCACTGTTCTATAATTTTATTTTGCAATAACGGTGTCCTTTTATTTTTAGAAGTCATTCATATTTCAATTCTAAACAGTCAATTTTAAACACTTAAAACTGAAGACCATTCCTGCTGTGGAAATGTATTTTTACAATAAAATACAATAAATTACAATAAACTAGAATTAAGTTGGGGAGACTAGGGCTAGAAGTTCCGATTTTTGGTCCATATTAAAAAAATGTACGAAAAAGGGCAAGTTAGTTTTGATTAATTAATCGTTAAATTTATCGTGCTTCAAGATTGAGAAATGCTTTTTCAGTCTATTCGATTTTTTTTGTCAAACAGAATATAAGAACTGTAGTTAAAGTTACATTTACAAATGCATTTTTGATAAAAAACATATTGAAATTTAATAAGTCAGAATAGTATAGTAGAATAAAATGTCATGAATTATGAGCATCGTATTTAGAGCA
>CAKNWU010273415.1:0-11586 GCA_932072015.1 Andricus quercustozae
TAGTTAACATCATCATTTTTAACCTGGGTCGCGAATTGCAACAACTTCAGTTTCTCCGAAGAAATTTCAAAAACGATAGCGAAGTAGAATTTCAGAATGTACACTACCGTCGGAATTTGTTGGTACGACCAGCCCAAATAATCTTAAAAATCACTGCTGACAAATTTTAGTCCCAAGATAACCGAAACATAATCATCGAGTAGATTTAAATTAGCGAAAAGAAAAATTGTACAAGCAAAACTTAAGAGATAAAGATACAGAAGTGTAAACTTGGGATTAAATGTTGATTTTGAGACTTTATTAGACATAAGACATGAATAATAAGGGAGTTTCAGGTATGGACCAGAATTCAGGCTGCGAAAGGGCGGGGGGGGGGCACTGTCTCGCCTCTAACTTCCTGGAACCATGTCAACGGTCCTTTCCAAAAGCAGCCAGCCAAGCCTACCTTCAACGAGCCACCACTATGACCACTCTCCTTTTGCAACGGCCAAGCGTTATAACTTCACGGCAGACAATCCTGCCGTAAATTATTATCTAGAGTGTTTCCGTGAACAAAGGAAGAACGCCGATCCCTCGACATTTGGACATGAAAGGTTATGAGCATGAGCAAAAGTTTGCCTCTTAAGTCGTCTGTTCCGCGTCTTTATATCTCACGCCGTCAAGGTGGTCGCGGAATGCTGAATCTGGAATGTCTTTTCAATAGGATCATTCCGGGTACAGCGTATATCGTCGCAAACGGACGAGACTCTGTTCTTTAAATGGCTAGGAAACACAAAGAAGTGGGCAACGGGACGTTGCTGTTCAAAGGAGCGAAAATATTATTCATCTTGAGTACTCACTCTTGAAGGCCCGGATGAAGAAAGCACAGAAGAACAACTTCCTGCAACTGCTTCTTAACAAGAGGATGAACGGCAACTTACACGGAAATGTGAAAAAGCATTCGATGTCGGTTGAGCTACGGCTTGCTTTCCATTAGCCACTCGGATTCAAGTCGGGCACTGATGGTTTCATTTTAGCTTGTCAAGACGGTGTCATTTCCACATTAGCCCTGATACCACTCCGCGAAACGCTCCCAGGGAGATAGAATCCATTGTCGAAAATATGAAGTGCAGAATATATTGGAACTACATGTTTTCGACAATAGTTTCTGTCGTGCACTCGAGGTCTGCATTAGGATCGTTCTTATTTATACTTGACGGACTTAATATTTAAGTGTCGCGCAAAGACCATAAAGTTTCTCATTGATTTAACATGGGAAAAAGTCATATTTTCGTAAAAATAATATTTAAATGCGATAATATATAACAAACGACCTACGCGTCTTCTTGAGAGTGTACCTAAACAGAATGGAGGCGGTCTTTGAGGGAAGGGTCAAAGTTACCATAAATAACTATGCGGATGACATGCAAATTTATATTCAATATAAGATAGACGAAATTAATTTGGGAGCCTCCGTATTGAACGCTCCACTAGCATTTATTGCATAGTGGACCAATGAGCGTAATCTTGTCGTCGACTCCTAGAAATCTGCCATACTTCCGATTGGCAAGCCTAATAGTGTCATGTTACCCCTATTCTTGATCACCTCTTACGACCTCTATGGTTGTTTCGCTTTTAAGAAATCTGGGTCTTAAGGTGGACGCAATTAGAAATGCTGAAGAGCATCACAGTAAGAAGGCTTGCATTCAAAGTTATTGAAAATTTCAATACCTAGGAATGCCGTTTCATCCAATCTTTTTTGAATTCCCGATTAGGCCGCGAAAATATTTGGATTCCAATCCCTTTCAAAGTTAATCGAAGTGGTCAAACGTAACCTGAAATAAATTAAAACACCCATTTTCGCTTTACGCAATAGGAGACGCTCAAAATCATAAAATTTGAAAAATCTACTTTTGTTGTGCATAACAATACATCACTTTATCACAAAACTCGAGCTTTATTCAAATGTGATTGATTAAAAAATATATATATATATATATATGTATATAAAATCATGATATATTTAAAATTTTATTTTTTATCACAGCTACCTATGTAACAATCAATTTTTAACAACGTAAAATGACTAATCTTGTGTTTTAAATGCTTTAAACCTCATTATTATTCGAAAAACAGTAAATAAGAACAGCGAAATGTGCAAATTTAAAAGGGATTAAAAGTTTTCTATTTCATGGTCGATTTGGGGTATCCAAAAATATTCAGAAAAATATTGTCGCCACTGGGTACAGAAAGCGATTAACGCAAAGAGGTAAATTCTATTGCTGTAGGCTCATTAGCATACTATGCAATAAATGCTAGTATAGCGTTCAGTACGGAGGCTCCCAAATTAATCTCGTCTATCTTATATTGAATGTATATTTTGCGCAATCTTCTAAAGTGAACTTTTTTTCATTTTGATTCTTATTTTTCAAAAGAAATTTTTCTTGTTATTTGATTATTTATATGTGTGTATGAATTATGTATAGTATGTATTACCACAAAATACTTGTCAAAATTATTTTTAACTAGTCAAAACTCAAAGTTACCATGTGCTTGCATTAAACCTCGAAGAATATTTATTATTCAATCCGATTTTACGTTTTAACAGAATCGCAGTTAAAACTAAGTTAATCCATTTGTCCGTTTGACAGAACTAGTTTTGCCTGAAGTATTCAGTGAAAACCCGAAATAATAATTGTGGTAGGTAAATAGCTGTTTTGGGCAAGTAGCTTGTGCTTACAGAAATGTTATCTGTCGGCGTAGGGTTGTGTAAAAAGCTTGATACTTCCTGTTGAGTCGACTATGAGCTGACATTCGAGCTACTATAAAGGTTCGAAAATAAGAACGGCGTTGAGTTCTCCAAAGGTTTTGAGTACTCGAAGTGTTTCGAGCTTTCATGATTCCTTAATAATGAGTGTTTCCGTTTGCTAATAACAAAAATTGAAGATCAAACTTCAAATCAAGGTGTTTACTCTCGGGTTTCACACCCTAGTCTATAAAGAAAATAATTATTTCTCCTAGAAAAGGCACAGGGGTGTGACCGATTACTCTCTTGTGACGGGTCACGACACCTCCTTTTCCAGGAGTTTACCCTCGAGCTTCACTCCCTCTCCCCATAGTCAACAAAGACAAAAATGATTTCTTTCGGAAAAGGGACCGAGATCTAACCGCTCACAGGAGAATCATCACCCTCAAAATTTATGATTGATGCTTATTATCTGACGAATTCTGAACAATATACTGAAATACAGAATTATTTGTTACATATTATCGCATTTAAATATTATTTTTACAAAAATATGTTTTTTCCCCATGTTAGATCAAAGAGAAACTTTATGGTCTTTGCGCGACCCCTAAATATTAACCGATTTCGCTCAAATTTTGAGATTTTTTTAGGCATTCGAACAAAACTGGTGGTAGAGGGTGAGAGCAGAGGGATTCTAAAAAAAGTCCGTCAAGTATAAATAAGAATCACCCTAATGCAGACCTCGAGTGCGCGACAGAAACTATTGTGGAAAATATGTAGTTCCAATATATTCGGCGCTTCTCATTTTCGACAATGGAATCTATCTCCCTGGGAGCGTTTCGCGGAGCTGTATCAGAGCTAATATCGTAAGACTGTCTTACCAGAAAATGTTGCGACGGTGTGCTAAAGTGGAAATTACTCCGTCTTGATAAGCTATAATGAATCCATCAGTGCCCGACTTGAATCCGAGTGGCTAATAGAAAGCAAGCGTTAGCTCAACCGACATCGAATGCTTCTTCACATTTCCGTGTAAGTTGCCGTTCATCCTCTTGTTAAGAAGCAGTTGCAGGAAGTTGTTCTTCTGTGCTTTCTTCATCCGGGTCTTCAAGAGTGTTTAATGCGAACTGTAAATCATCTATATGTTACTCCTAGGTGGAGTGGTCCTTATCTATGTAGGATTTAATTTTCTTTCATTGCTCTCTCTCGTAACGTTAGGTCGAGCTTGCTTATGCATATGGTATTTTTGCATTTCCGTGTGCCTTATCCCGCATTCTTCTGTTTATTCGCTCCAGGTTTTATTTACGAATTCGGTGCCGTTATCCGCGTGGAGAATCCGCTGTGTTCCGCAACGCAAAATGACACGCTTATGAAATTCAGACTCTATAGTTATTCCGTTCGTGTTTTTCATTGGATTTACTTCAACCCATTTTGTGAAGAATACCACGAAAAATAATAAATTTTTTTTTTCTGTTTTTAGAAATTGATAATAGTCGTATATCTGCAGCAATCATGGCCCATGGCTCTTCGACGATTTTTTTTCCATTCGCCCTATTTTCGTTCGGTTCCTCGGTTTTCAACTTTGACTGACTTCATAATTTTTCACGTGTTTGATTATTTGATAATACATTCCTTCCCAGAAGTAGAACAAGGAAATGCTCGCGTGCGTTTTTTCGGAACCTGAATGTCCTGCTTGTATGACGTCATGGTTTTCTTTTAGAACTTGTATTCGTAATTTTTGGGGTACGACAAGTTTCCACGGGTTAGAGTGTGGTAATAGAGCAGGTTCTAGTGGGTTTATTCTGTGAAAATGGAGTTACGAATATTTGGGTTTCCGTTTTTCGTGTTCTTCCGTCTTTCTTTAACTTGCCTAATTTTTGTTAAGTACCAAGTCATATGTTTTGTGGCATATGACTTCGTAGTCATATTTCAGTAATTCTATTTTCCATCTGGTTAATTGACCAGCATTTTTTTTTTAATTGAGGAGCTAGTTTAACGCTAAGTGGTCCGTTATTACATTCAAGATATAACCCTCTGAATATGACCTAAATTTTCATGTGGTCCACTCCTCCTCTAGGGATTTTTTTTCCGATGCCAAGTACCGATATTCTGCCCCGTTCAGACTTCTACTCACGTATGGAATCACGTTATTTACGCTTTCAATTGTTTTCGAAAGTACGGCTTCTAACCGTAAGTATTATTAACCCCTTCTATTTCAAGGGGTTAACCCTACATGCAAATTTTAAAAAAGTCGATTTTTGGGATTTGGAATTTTCTGAAACTACATTATTTGAAAAATATTTTCTGAAATTCTTAATGAAATCTGAATGAAATTGTCGAAGTTATTCAGTCGGAAGCGTAGGCAGGTCCGTCTAGGCCGCATATCTATATTTTTTTAACTGGATAGCGTACAGAACACGATTTTCACGTATAGTAGAACTTCGTATAGTAGCTTCTTTAGCAGAGGGCTTATTATATTGGCCTGGAATTGATGATTCTGTGTAAGTAAAAAAAAATTATATGCATGTAAATAGTATTTAAAACTTTAAATGCGTTTTTCTCTAAACGAAGTTTTCAAAGTCGGTAAGCAAGATTTCTAGAAAACCGCTTAAACGATCACTTCCAAACTTGGCAAACTTTTTTATGATATGAAAAAGCAGTCTTTAATCGAAGGAAATTTTTAAAGGGCTAGAAAAAGTTACAATGTATTGAAATATTTTTGATTTTCCCATTTTGGATGATCGAGTCCTGAGCAGTGCTGCATACCGCAATACACCTTCAAAAAATCATACTACGGTGTATCCGTAGTAACTCATGAAATAATGTGTATTCTTAAATGAAATTTAGTGTAAATTAGGTTAATATGATACCCCTTCAAATATACAAACTTTTACCAAAAAGAATTTTTTCATATTTTCAAAAAAAAATTTGATAAAATTCACTTTTTTATTGCGTTGCAAGTAGGGCTAACCCCTTAAAACCTCGTTCAAACAGAGATCTATACATGGGTGAACCTTGATGCTAAATTATCATTCAAGTATTTTAGCATGAGTACATATACCGCCAGACGACGCCACTTCACTGGGTACGAGCCTGTGCAAATTTTCCTTTTACTAAGGTTGGCTTAGAATCACTGTATGAATTTAACCAAAAACCAGTATGAATCCGCTGTTGAATTCGACTTTATTAGAAGTACTCGCATTTGCCTAATTGTTTGGCCAGGGGAGAGGCAAGCTGCAGATAACCACCTCCCGAATTCAACCTTTCACCTCCCACTCGGGATTAGTTAAAACGCAGCTCATACAGACCCTGGTCGTACTTCCTAGATGGTCATCCGTCTAAGTGATATACGTGCTCGAAATGGCTTCAGCGCGCAGCTAATGCCGTCGGGCTAGTGTTAACGTTAAAAGGTCTTCAATTTTTTAGAATGCTTCATTTTTTTTAAATCTTTAATTCTACTTGGAGTCCTTTTTCTTTTAATTTAAAACCTAAATATTTAATTTCCGAGCAGCCGAACTCACATTTACCTGGGCTGATCGTTACAGAGAAATCAAAACGCGAACCTGTGCACGAACCTGTACAAAACATGCAGGGGTCAATTGAACCCTTACGGGAACGTGTACACATTTTAAGTGAACACGAAAGCACATGTAGGAATTCTGTAAAGAATGTAGCACGGTTTCCTCCGTACCGGCAAAATTTTAATGTAATAAATTCAATGATGTGAAGGAACATGGATTCTTTAATGCATTGCCTCTCTTTATACCCTTACAGATTCAACTCACTAGCGATAGAGCTAGTCCGTAGTGCACCCTAGTGGATTAGTTTCACTAGGGTTCCTGTATAGGGTTCAGTACGAAATCCTCTACAGAATCCTGTACAGGAACCCTAGTGGAACTAATCCGCCAGGATGCTCTAGGGCTTAGCTCTCTCGCTCGTGAGTTCGATCTTCAATGTTAAAAAAAGGCAAGGTATCACAGATGATTATCCATGTTTCTTCACATCGTCAAATTAATGACAATAAAATGTTGCCGATACGGAGAAAACCGTGCTAGATTCTTTACAGGATCCCCTAAATATTCATTCGTGGCCACTTTCGGATGTGCACACGTTCCCGTAAAGGTTCCTTCGTCCCCTGCATGTTCCTGTGCAGGTTCGTGTCTCAATTTCTTATGCTGAACCTGTAACGTTTCTTGTACGAGAGCTGGTCATAGTAAAGGGATGGAAAAGACGATTTAGCCTATGATTTTCTCTTATTTATTGTTTATTGTTCATATTCCATAGAAATTTTATTAGTATTTCAATACTACTGAAGTGTACAGCTTTTTTTGAAGCTATGTTATGTTCAACAAATTAGATTATTAACTGCTGCATTTACATGAAAATCCACGTGAATTCATATATACACATGGAAATCCACATTAAAATTTGAAACAACTTCAACCTGAAAATCTGGACGTTATTTTTAATTGCAAGTATCTCGCAAATCGTAGAAAATAGGCAAAAAAGGATGTAATTTCTCAGCTTCAAGTATTAGTAGGTGTCAATCCATAAATTCTAAAGTGGTTTGCACATAAAACTCCACCTAAAGATTTTCACGTGGAAGGTTTTAACATTTCCATGTAGATTTGCAGGCGCCTGGATACATTCACGTGGAAATGCACGTAAATTTCTACGTGAATACCTTTCTTATATCAGAAAATAAAACTCGATTTTTATTGCGCTGAATTAGGGTAACGAAACCAATTACCGAGGGGGGAACATTTGTCGTAGAAACAGTCACTTTATTTCATCATAAAACCTAAATACGTGTTTTTTTTTTTTTGTTTGAAATCATAAAATGAGTCTCATTTAAGCGTTTGAATCAAAAAATTAGACGTAAGTGCAAAAATAGTGAAAACAGAAAGAATTGTATCTTCGACCTCGCACAATAGGACCCACCTGATTAATTTGGTTCCGTTACCCTATACATTTAATTTTTTTGTATTGAGAAATTGAAAAAAAAGCATACGGTAACCCTTTTTTGGTTTCTTGGTAGTTGTTTTCTTTTTGAAATTGTACGTGGATCCCGCACCCCCCCCCTCTCTCTCTCCCTCTCTCTCTCTCTCTCTCTCTCTCTCTCTCTCTCTCTCTCTCTCTCTCTCATTCCATCTCCAAATTTCCACTCCATAATTGAACACTCTCGCATACTCTTCGAACACTCTCATCATCAGATTCGTCACTCTTTCATCGTCCGCTACTAGCATCACGTCATATGCATATGCTAGTGAATATACTTTGCCTGTTCCCAGGGTTTTCCCTCTTCCCCTTTCCACCTAATCTTCTCCTCTCAGTCTGCCAGAAGATTGAATTGGAATACAAAAGTACAATTATTAAGATACCTTAGTATAGGTACCTTAAAAAAGATCCTTGATCTTTTTAGAATTTTACATTGAATTGAAGTGAAAAATAGATTAATTAAGATACTTTACTATACCTTCAAAAGAAACCTTAATCTTTTAAGAATATAATTAGTTTTTCATGTTTATTTACTGATTATTCGGAGCTAATACATCAAAGACATATTAAAAATTGCTGTAGAAATTGAAAACACTGATTGCAATGAATTTATCAATGCTGTGGAATACTATAATGGCTTGAATGCTATCATTTCGACGTCGAGTGTGATTACAGCCACATTGTTTCTTACTTCCATAAATCATCTCGCAGTTTTGAAAAATTCATCAATCCTGAGAAAGAGCTTATTTATCCGAATGTCAAGTCTTATAACTTTATGATCGTCCTTGCGACCCTCTTTCGCAAGCATGGTCAATTTCGCAATGATTTTCAGCTTATATTAAATGGTATCTTTAATTCTAACTTAACAAATAGAATATTTTTTCTAAATAGGTTCTAGAGAGTTTATTAAGCAAACATGACAAAACTCCTGAGAAAGAGCTTATTTATCCGAATGTCAAGTCTTATAACTTTATTATCGTCCTTGCGACCCTCTTTCGCAAGCATTGTCAATTTCGCAATACTTTTCAGCTTATATTAAAAACTTATATAAAGCTTATAAAGCTTATAAAAGCTTATATTAAAATGGTAACTATACCATTCACTTCATTATGCTCCAAGCCGGCAGAAATCTAACATTCTGAAACAGACGTTAAGCAAACAATGGCTGATTGTGAAAAAGAAAGTGCTACAAATAAAAAAGAAGCCAAACCTTGCTTTATTTGCCCTTCACAAAAATCCTTGTATGTGTGTACATATTTCTAATTTAGAAAAATGTTTTTTTTTTATTTCCGTCCTTTTTAATTTGGGCCTATAGAGGTAAGTGTAATAGCGGGCTTAGTATGATACAGAATGTTTGTACATCTGGGAATAAATTATGAAAATTTCAAAGCTCTTTCTTGTTCAGAAGATATTTTTCTATGAATTGTTTAATTAATCTGCCCTTATAACGTATATTACTGTGATATGGAGCAAATTTGAAGCGTCTACGAGTTCATTGAGTCTGATCACAATCAGGCTCCTTGTCGTACTCAGATATCGTGTCAGTTTCCCGGATAGCACACAAGTTTCCCTGAACATTCCAATATAAGGTTCGGAGTATTCCGAACATTGTCTAGGAAGGTTCCCGGAAGTAGGTAAATGTCCGCATATCCAGGAAGATTCCCAAGGAAGGTTCCTGGAATGATCGTAAGGAATTTAATTAATTAAATTAATGAAATTTATATAATGCGAACATTTTCCACGAACATTGTCGGAACCTTCCTTTGGAACATTCGTTGATGCACGGACAATTATATACTGCCAGGAACCTTCGCGGAATGTTCGTGAAAGATTTTCGCATTATATAAAATTAATTATTATAATGCGAAATTTTTTTACGATTATACCCGAAACCTTCCTTGCGCACATTCCTTGATAAGTGGATATTGACCTACTTTCGGGAACCTTCCTAGAACATTTTTTTGGAACATTTTTAACGAACATTCCGGGAACCTTCCTTGGGAATCTTCCTGGATATGCGGACATTTACCTACTTCCCGGAACCTTCCTGGGCCATTTTTCGGAATTTTCCGAACCTTACATTAGAATGTTCCAGGAATGTTCAGGGAAACTTTTGTGCTATTTGTGTTAACACAACAAAGCACATTACGAGTACATTGCAACAACCGGGCCTAAACTCTTGGCTTATTTGACCGAAGATTCGGTCCGCGTCAAAATGCAGTCACTTCTCAATACCTATCATTTTTCTTTCTCTCTGCCTTTAATTTCCCTCATTCTCTCTCTTTCTCATTGGTGAGTATTTTTTATTCTCTCAGCCCTTCACGCCCTGCCTCCCTTCACCACTCATTGCATTCAATTTTCCAACCTCTGTTTTCCTCTCCTACCTCCTTTCTCACACTCATGCCCAATTTTGAATTGATTATTAGCCCAGTCAATTTTCCTTTTAGTGGTAATTAAGTTGTTCAATATGTGTATGGTTCGAAATCTATCTAATATTTACCAAAGTTCTATATTTATAAATATTTTAAAAATATTACTAATAATTCACAGGCACAAAAAAAAGTGTACGGAGCCAAGAGAGCGACCTATATAGCATTGCACTTCAGTGTTAATACTTTATTGTCACTTTCATATGAAGGTACAATTACTTGCTAATCGAATAACACCGAATGACCGACTGAATCGTGGTCATTGCCGGCCTGCACTGACACGCGTACTGTCAGCTTACGCATACACTTGTGCTCATCTTAAAGCTAGTTTTCTACACTATCGCAGCAACTTATTAGCATAAATCTAAAAAATTTATATCAGAGTGCAAGAACTTGTATTTGGAAAAATGTGAAAATATCTTATCTGTAGGCAAATAAAAATAAAACATTCAATAAGTATATATTTTGCAACACCCAACTCAAAAGTTGACTTTCTTATGCTTCTAAATGGTGCCTAAAGGACCTTATTTGAGCCGACTGTGTGCGCAACAATTTTCGTTCATGCGCAGTTTGAAGATGGCTTACTTTAGGCACTGGTGAAAAAGCTGCGCATGCGCCCTTACGAGATAAGGTACTTTAGGCATTGGCATAGGTAACTATACCATTCACTTCATTATGCTCCAAGCCGGTAGAAATCTAACATTCTGAAACAGACGTTACTCTTGATATCGCGGCCAAAGATGTCTACACATCAAAACTTGTAAATTTGTAACATTTTAGTGCGATTGCACCAATGGAGACCATCTCTGCATGCGTTCAAAACAGAGGGTAGAAATATGCAGGTCTTCAGTTATAGCGGCGATGAATAGGACACGAATATCCTGCAGAATAGCCACATGGATATGCAATGCTGATGCTCTTTGTTCAACGGCATTGAATTACTACAACGAAAATTGTAAAAACATGTTTCTTGGGCGAAAATGCACACCTCGGTAAGACCAATTATCATATTAAATAGTATTAATCTTTAAATTCAGAAGGAAAATAATATTTTTGTTGTGCAGTCAATGCCTCTATCCCCGTCGATAAAATTCGAGACACCTGAATTTGAAGTTAAATAACTCAACCAAGAAAAAAGAAATGGCAGCTTGATGAATAAATACGCGCTTTAAAGCTGGAATTCTCGTACGTAAATGAGCTTAAAATCAATATTTTAACAAAAAGTTCTATACGAGAGCAGCACGAAGTATTGCAGCAATGTTGCTGCAATCCATAAATGCCCTCTCCCACTTTATATTCCTTTGCAATATTGCTGTAATGTTTCACTAGTGTAACAACATTAATACAACGTAGCGAAGGTTGGAGGGGCTGATCACAATTGAGAAAATCTCCTCCCCTTCCCCAATCCAACATTGAAACATTATTTCGCAACATTGT
>CAKNWU010273424.1:0-10905 GCA_932072015.1 Andricus quercustozae
TTTTTTTTTTTAATTACAATACGAAGTTCTTTGCAAACCTTAAAAGAAAAATTTGGAATTGCACATATTTTACTATCACTCCCCCCCCCTTATCCTGCAGAAAATAAGTTGTCATAGATGATAATATACATATCTAGAGATTAAAAACGTCTAAATCAAATAATTAAAGTCAGATATATACATTTTAGACATATCTGTTCTTATTCAGAAAAATATCTTCACAAAAAAGAAAGAGATTGTTTAAAAAATGGTTTTCTCTAATGCTTATTTATTATTTGTTTATAACTAAAAAGCCAAATCAAAAATTTCAGAAAAGGAGGAGAGTTATAAACAATAATACATTTTTAAAACAATTTTTTGGTAACTTGCTTGAATCTCACTAAGTGAAAGTGAGTAAAAAGTTAAAAATGTCAGAAAAACTGCATTTATCTTGCATTAATATAGAATATAGTTAAATAAACAATAATAATTTGTTGAAAGAGTTACGTTTGCTACGTTGCATTATTCCTACCTCTCTCTTCGTGAAAAAGGACAAAAACTTAAATATTTGAGAAAGAACCGCAACTATCAAGCATTATTATGGGAGAAGATAGTTTTAAACAATAATAATTTATTTAAACAATTATGTTTGTTAAACTGTATTAATGATTACCTCAAACTAACTGAAAAGTAGATACAATGTGGAAAATTATTGAAAAACTGGAACTTTCTAGCATTAATCTAAGAGAATAATGTGATAAATAATATTAAATTGTTTAAACAATTATTTATGTTAAATTTCATTCATTATTCGTTTGCTCTAACTGAAAAGTTGATAATAAGTTGATAGATTCGCAAAAACATCGATTTTCTAACTCTATTCTGAGTGAAAACTGCTAAAAACAATAATAAATTGTTTAAAAAATTTAAATAAACATGTAATTAAAAAAATAAGTTTTGATTCGTATTCTATGGCTAATTTTGAAAATGAATGTTGAAATTCAAATAGATTCACCTAATATTGACGATTCTGAATAAAACAAAACCGTATTTTTTTTCGTATGGTAAATACGTGTTAAATTCATTTTGTGTGAATTCGAACAAATTTCTGGGCGACATGCATGAAAAATAAAAAAAAAATTCCAATTTATTTTCGGACCACCCTAGTTTCTACCTTACCTGGAAATCGGGGAAACCGTGAAATGACCGCGAGTTTTAGTCATTGAAAAAAGACCTGGAAATGACCGAGCATTTTATTAATTGACTAGAATTGTTCTCGAATATACTAATATGCAAGTTAAAAGTGATTTAATATATTTTATCTTACTCTAATTCAGAGTTGGGACAGGGGATTTAAAAAAAGTATTATAATTTCAACCAATAATTTCTAAAATCTTTATAATTTTAAGTGGGGACATAAAAGGAATATAAAAAAAATCACGAGAAAAAATACAATTTTCTTGAATTAGATCAGGCAACTTTCGAAAAGAATTATAATTCTAAGTTTCGAGATAGAATTTCAGTAAAGAAATATCATTTGAAGTTTAGGGCAGAGAATTTCCGTGAAGAATAATAGTTTTTACTTTGGGACAAGGAATTTTAATAAAGAATCATAATTTGGCTTTGAACAAGGAATTTTTGATATGGAACGGGAATTTTTTAAAGGAAACAGAGAGTTATGTACTATATTTCTGAATTATCATAGAAAATTTTATAACTAAATATAATTCCTGACTTGATGTAGAAAATTTTCTAAAAGAATTACAATTCTGAGTTTGAAGCGGGAATAAATAAATGCAATGTAAAAAAATTTCCGTAATTTATTATAATTTGACACTGGAACAACGAATTTCTAAAAGAATTATAATTTTCTCTTGGAAGAAGAAAGTTTTGTACATGAAACGGGAAAATAATTTTAATTCTGATTAATAAAAATGGAACTTCCAAAAAAAATCCTTGTTCCAAGTCGGATATCGTCAGATTTTGAAAATTCCTTGTTCCGAATCAGAATTTTTTGAATTTAGAAATTGTTTTTTCGTAGAAAATAAAAATTTGCCAGAATTTGAAACTTCTCTCTTCCAAGTTTTAGAAAAAGAGAGTTACTCGTCAAGATCTCGAATGTTAAGTAAATACGGATGTGGTAAACGCTCGGATGGGTGACCGTTCGTGAGTCTCGCTTAGTTGGTAACCGGCTGTGCCTAGGAGTTTTGGTTTTCTGAAGTTTTCCATTTCTCTGACCAAATGTTTCAGGCGAATGCGAGTGTTTCTAATAAATATCTGGCTGCAGATGGTAGGGAATTTTAGAAATTAAACAACCCACAGGATTGAGTATGTCAGTCATTGCTTGGAGGCTTATTATGAGAGTTGGGGTAATTATTATAATTTTCACTGTGGAACAGGGAATTTCCGTAAAGAATTATAATTTAGACTCCTTTTACAAAATTTTCTAATCCAAATCATTTTTCTCTTCCGAAATTGGCTGTTGCAAATCAGAAATCTTTTTAATCTTTTAAAATGTTTAGAAATCTCTTGAAATCTTTAAAAATTGTTTGCTATCATTCAAATATTTGAACTCTTTTAAATTGACCGCGAAAAATTAACAAATGTCCAGGAGAAAACCAGGAAATGCCCGGAAATTTGAAATCATCCGTCGGGTACACACCCTGAATTAAAATAATTGTAAATGTTAAAAATGGTATTTTTATGGTCATCGTTATTTCTCTTATCTGACATTCGAATCTGCATTTTAATTGGAACATATTTATCACTTTTTACTTGCTGGAATTTGTTTACGCATTATTTAAAGTCGGTCAACAAATTTGTTTTATTTTGAGATAGGGGTTGGATTGCCCAGAGCGAAACGCCTGTTTATCTGCAACCCGTTTCGCTCAGTGATCGACTGGTTTGCACACAGCAGGCGCGTTGGGCAAACGGCGCGGCGGTTTAAATTTATTTGCTTGGAAACCAATTCGATTTCAGGCACACACCATATTTTTAAAAGAGATATTTGGCTAAGCCGATTTTGAAACTCGATTGTAAATTCCATTTTCAAGATATTTTTATTTTCAAAAATAGCTTGTATATAATTGACCTTCAAATCAATAAAGTTATAGCGTTTTAAATTAGTTGGAATTATTCAAATACTTAATATAAGAATATCCTTTTATAGTAAACATATTATAAAAGAAAAGTAAAAAAAAAACAAATTCAGTTTTATTTCCTTATTTTGTACCCATTCAATTAGAAACTATTATTCAGTCTTGAAAGTTTGCAATTTTAAGGTATGGATTCACAGTTTATTTTGACTAAATAAATCTTGAAAAATGAATTATTGATTATTATCAGTACAATTTCACTGATTTTTAAATAATTTTAAATAATTTAAATAATTTAAATATTATATTTGTTTATATCGAACGCTTAAATTTCACACCTGTCAAGTTTAAAGGTTTACAATATCAAAAATTTACCATTTTGGAAGTTTACAGTATAAAATTCTACAATTTACTCATTTTAAACTTCTTCAATTAAAAAAAATATAATTCTTAAGTGTTAAATATTACCATTGAGTTACCTGCAGCATGATTTGGTAGAATAAATAATTTTTTCCGTTAAAAAATTCTACATTTAATATTCGCTTATGATACTGTTAATAAAAATTGCGAGCTGGTGACATACTTTGTTGGTGGAACATTACCATTGAGGTATCTGTAATATGAATTATTAGCAAAAAAAAATGTTCGGTTAAAAAATTCTAAATATAGTATTTTGTTTATAACATTGTTATTACGAACTTGGTATTTAACCTTTACATTTTTCTGTTTTTGTCAAATGATAATTTCTAATTGATTATAAGTAGTTTCATGAGCAAAAACCGTCAGATCGAAACAATCCAAAAGTTTACATTTTGTTAATTAAAACGTTTATAACAATAGCTATTGTTAATTCATGGTTATTTTTTATTCTGAACATTGCTTCTGTGGGCGATTTAGGTATTTTTACTTTTTAAAACTTTTTTTTCTGGCTGAGCACCTCATTCAAGTGATTGTTTATATAATTGTTTGAATTGACTATTAAATTGACTCCTAAGCCAAATATTTATGTTTCTGAAGACAAAATATCTCGCGGGCCGGAAAAATATCGCGCACCGAAAAAAGAGGGTATAATTATTTTCGAAGTATACATTTTTTTAAATCTTGATGTTATTTTTTTAATATTCTTTATTTATTTTGCAAGTTTTATGAGCTCTGTGAGCTTTTTTTCTCCCCAAGCTTTTGTCGGTCCGAAAACTTTTTTTGGTTTCGCGAGCTATTCTTCCTCGCGAGCCGGCTTGTGACTCGTCCCTATCTGCGCACGAAAAATTGTCCAAGTTTGACGTTATTTTTGTTTAAACAATCAATTCCCTAGATAAGAAATAAAAACTCAGGCATAGAAAGACTTGCTTCTGAAGCATTTATTGCTGAAAGTTTCTAAAAAAACATCAAAGCCGGTTATAAATTGTCACCTGTAGTGGATTATAAAGAGTAAATTTCCGATCGAGCCCACAGTGAGTCGATAAGTTTGAAACAGTATCTACGTTTTGGACTAAGTAAATTTAAGCATATAAGTCAAGTATAAACTTTTGTTTACTGTTTAAACATGGTTTTTAAAGTCTAAAAAAACACATTTAACCAATAAACAAAAGTTTGTACTTGATTTAATATGTTTAAATTGACTTTGTCCAAAAC
This sequence comes from Andricus quercustozae, assembly GCA_932072015.1. NCBI lineage: Eukaryota > Metazoa > Arthropoda > Insecta > Hymenoptera > Cynipidae > Andricus > Andricus quercustozae. The sequence continues at coordinate 4,707 of CAKNWU010273424.1, forward strand.
GTTTGTTGTCCCAAAGTGTACCGTCTTTCCTCTAACTTAAATTATTTAAACTATAGCGCTTGATTTCTATAGAATTATTTAATCTTATAAATATTTCCACCTTACAAATGTTTCAATTTTAAAATCTTGCATTTTCAACTTTTGAGTCTGCAATAACTTAATTTCAAAGACATTTCTGTCTTTTTTTACATAAGCCTCGAAATTTTTCTATAAAGTACATGTTCAGGATTTACTTCGGAACTAAATTAAATTCAAAATAAGTGATATATCTATAACAAAAATACACATGGCAACATTTATTGAATCAAATACAAAATCGCTCAAAACTGGTTCCTCTCAAAAGAAAGAATCCAGCTTAGGAACGTAAAAATTTCAGTGAACTCTCGTCTTGAAAAATACATTAAAAGTTCCAGAGATTAAACTTTTTTTTTATCCGCAGAGCAAATCGTCGGTGTGGCCATTTTTTGTTGATTCCCCCCCAGCTCGAAGCGTCCGAAACCGGTGCGGGCTTCTGCTTGAAAAATGGTTCCTAAAATCATACTCTTCCCTCCGGGCATCTCCCTAGAGGAGAAGGGAGAACTCCTCGAGTTTACGGAGGTTTTTATGCATTCATAACGTTATATCGCCTGCCAAGGAGGAACTCTGACGAGGTTGAAATGCAGGGCTAAAGCTAAAGGGAAAGAAGGGAAGGAAGGGTAAGAGGAGTATACAAAAAAGAGTCGAGAAAGAGTGAGAAGGTGAGTGTAAAATGTAAAAGAAGGGGAGAGATTCGCGAAAACCATCCTAAAGGATCGCTTACACTTTCGTTCTTCAGGAGATTTTTGCCCCCTACCTCTTGCCCTCAGTACTTGCTTTAAACGCTTATGGAGCACGAAAGGTGCACTCCCTCGAGATATGCCCCCAGCTCTATTTTCCTTCTCTCAAGTTGTTTCAACATGCATTAGATACATAACTGAATAACTACAGTTCACGAATGTATCCTCAACGTAAGGATTTCTTCTTAACGTATTTTCGCTGCAATTATAATCATTTATAGAGCCCTAGGGCTTAAAGTGTTACTTTCGGTGCAAAATTAGAGTTTCCGTGAATAAAAACCAAAATAAACTTATGCAATAATGTTCGATGAAAAAAACAGTTCAAATCCCTAAAGATCTTCGTGATCCTTCGGGGTCCAATAAAATCCTTTAAATCTGGGGTGATTCCTTGAAATGCCTTAAACTCCCTAGTAATCTTGGGAATCGCTAAGAATCCCCTGTTTTTTAATTGCATTTCTTTTAAATATTCGAAAGCATAGTAAAAACTCTAGAATAAATTTGGTTGCACATAATTTCAAGATGGGTTTCTATCTCGTTCGGAGTTGAGGTACAAAACTAGTTTCCATTTTTTCTGCCGCAAAACTGTAAAAACAATTGACAGCAGGTGACACTTCGTACGACGTACACCAAGTCCGAGGGACACGATACCTTGTGGACTGGTACCATTCACACGATTCACACTACCAAGACGAATTTTTGTTGCAGGAACATCGTACCCGGAATTTAGCGTTAAATCCACACTTTGCTTTTTTTCTGTGAGATATTTACAAATCCCTAGTATAAAAATGAAAATAAATTTTGAGAGTTGACTAATTTCTCCCTCTCTTGTCCTTTATTATATGTCTGTCTCTAATGAACGGATTGCAATATTGTTTAGAAACATATTTCTCCATTTGAAGTATTTTTATGCAATAATCTTGCACAAATTGAACTTTTTTTGGATTCATGATGTTTTAAAGTCTTTTTGTTCAAAAATAATTTTTTTTGCACAAATCGACTTTGATAAGATTATGTTTCGAAATTTCCTCTCAAAAAATTAAAACAAACTTATGCATTCAAGTTCTATAAAAAAACAGTGCTAATCCCTATAAAATTTCGAATTCTTTTTAAATCCTTGGAGAGTCAATAAAATCCCTTAAATCTTGTGAAATTCCTTGAAAATCTTAAAATCACTAGAAACCTTAGGAATCGCTAAGAATCCCGTGTATTTTAATTTAATTTATTTTACAACGTTTTTGAGAACTCCCTAAAAATCTTTGAAATCTTTTAAAATCTCTAAATCTTGTAAAATTCTTTGATATACCTTAAAATCCCTTGAAATATTTGGAATCGCTAGGAATCCCTTGTATTATAATTTTTTTCCAAAGTTTTTTAGAAATCCCTTAAAATCTTTAGAATCACTAGGAATCCATTGAAATTAAATTCTCTAGAAATCTTTGAAATCATTGGGGATCCAATAAAATCTTTTAGGTCTCGTGAAAACCCTCAAAATCCCTTGAAATCTTTCCAATCGCCGAGAATCTCTTATATTTTAATTTAATTTAATTTATTTTCGGAAGTTTTTTTTAGAAATACCTTGAAAGTTCATTCTCTATAAATCATTTAAAATTCCTTGAATAAAGATTAAAATAAACGTATGCATTAAAGTTCTATAAAAGAAAACAGTTCTTAAATTCCGAAATAAGATTTCAGAAATGAATTTCTGAAATCTTTTGAAATCTCTTAAATCCTTGAAGATTCAATTCCTTGGAGAACAATAAAATCCCTTGAAATCTTTGGAATCAATAGGAATCCCTTGAAATTTCATACTCTAGAAATAAATTAAAATCCCTTGAATGAAAATTAAAATAAGTTATGCATTAAAGTTCTGTTAAAAAGTAGTTGAAATTCCTTCAAACCTTTGAAATCCTTTAAATCTTGTAAAATTCCTTGAAATACCTTAAAATCCCATGACATTTTTAAAAACGCTGAGAATCGCTTTCAATGTTTTTTAGAAATCTCTTAAATTAATTCGAATGTTATTCATGGTTTTATTTTTTGCATTTATCATGAATTTGTTCAAATTCACTTGGAATTTTTATAAATGTCATCAAATTCTTTTGAATTCTTTTTAAATCAAAACAACATTAGTCACTTTTGGTCACTTTGTCGGTTTAAACATGTCACTTTTTCACATTTTTCTAGTAAATCAGTCCGTGACAGCCCTGTTAATATTTTGTAAAATTACTTAAAATTTTTCTATTTGAAATCGGTGGTGCTTTACTAAGATTTCAGTAATATTTTACTGATTATTGTTATTGAAGCGAAAGAATGACAACTGCATTGACTATAATTGTCAGGGAAATTATACTAATTTAGATTTAAAGGGTGGATGGTGATTTTTATTACGATAACCAAATTATGAGTATTTTTTGATAATTATTTCAAAAAAACAAACATTTTTTTCTGTATTCGAAATTAATTAAGATCTTTATTTTTCTGTTTCAGGTAAGTTCAATTTTTCTCCTCAATAATCACTGGACACGCATCTGTAAGTAACAATGCCTAACTAGAAATTTTTTCCGTTTTCAATCTAGAATTTTTAAGCTTTACGCTTGGAACGCAGTTTTTCCATTTTTTATCACGAATTTGAAAAGTGATTGTATATGTTATTAATGCTATTTAAAGCATCGTAATTAACGTACTTAGTCATTTTCTATTTTCTAGAGTGATAATTTAATTATAATTCTTGAACGAATAATTTGATTCATTTCCATACCAATGAGTTATGTGGAACTATTGACAAAGCGATGAAAACCAATCTTATTATTTACAATTATACCTGTCTGAAATATTCAAATAATATAATTACTGATTCCATACTGTTATTATGAACATATTTATAGGCTTTTTCCAATTTTTCAGAAACAATTATTTGTTATTTCCATTTCATACATTATTCAGAACTTCCTAGAAAACTGCAATATATTGATTGCTAAAAAATGTGATTTCTGTAAAAAATTACTGTCATTTTTACTGTTCAAAATTCAAGAATTAAAAATGTTGTGAACATTTAATTTTTAATTATTCCAAAAACGTTAAAACATGCCATACATACTTTTTAATCGAATATGAAATATACCCACTTCCGGTTTTTTTTTCAGTACATGAATATAGAGCCAATTGATTCAGTATAAGCCCTAGTATCATCCCCCACTCAAACCTAAAAATAATAATTTTGACCCTGTCTCAGAAAAACACGAATATCTCCCAAACGAGAACATTAAAAATTAAACAATTAAAGTCGGTTTAAAAATTGAAGAATTATCAAATTAAGATCTTGAAGCTAATTCGTTGAAAAAAATTAATTATTTCAAATTGTGCATCATGATTTTTAAAATTCAATCATTTTAATTTATGGTGCAAAATTAATAACCTGAAAATCAACGATAAATCTTTTCCATGCAAGGAGAACTGTCTTCATGTTGAACACAATAATTTTCTAAGATGTTATACTGACGGACACTAATAAACTATCTCTTTGAAGTGACAGAAAAAGTCGCCAGACAAAAAACACGCGAAAAGAGATCGGAAACATAGCCCTAATCGCTGTAACTAAAGGTAATTAATATAAATTTTAAGTTCTCGCACGTGATATTTTATTGGCTTTGTTCAAAACATGTCCTATCGATTTATGACATACCTTTTTATGCCCCAAATAAGAGTTAGAAACAATTAACTCTTCCCCCACTGGAAGTCGAATATCATAATTTCATAGTATTTGTCACTCTGCAGCCATTCCATAAAGTTGTTAGCACAGAAAAAAAATTGCATTTCCTTCTCAGTCCAAATTTCTTACTTCGTTATTAATTAAACACTTTTATTATTTGTAATTACTACTTAAGATAACCTATATTTTCTCAACACTGGTATCCATTTGAAGTTCAAACGATAAAATTGATCCGAAGATGCACGGAGTTGACCGATAGGCCGATCCAAATGCAACTTTGAAACCGCGAAATTTAAAAATGCCCCTGTGGAATGGCTTCTCCCCTGCTTTGGAAAAATTGGGGTAGCATTCAAGTTCGCCGTGTATGTAAGCCCTGCCATGTCCACCCTGTATTATATCCTATTATATTGCATCCCGGCCCTCATTTATTGTTTTTTTTTTATTGTTTGAAAATTGTTTTTGATAGATAATGCAAAGTTTAATATAAAAGTGATAAATGTTAAGTGTCATGCCAGTAACCAGTTGATGAACCTCAACGCGTACGACCAGATGGTAGTGGCGGAATTCCACTGTGTGAACCCGCGAAATCTCACTGGTTGCCAGTGACATACTTATGGCTGTTGCAGCCAATGAGATTTCACTGGTTAATTTCAAAAGAGTTATTATCTTTTATTAAAAAAAAAATCTTACTAACTTGGATCAAAATTGTCTTCACTTCTTTTTGCCCCACTCTGTTACGATTACCAAAATGCTAATGCTTTAGAAATATGGGCACATCTATCATCAATATTTTTGAAATTCTCGTGCCTCTCAAACAATCAAGAAACGGTTTCTCCCATCGGGACCTTAAATTGGAAAGTCCCTAAGCGCAGAAATATTCTAGTAGCAATTAGCGTCAAGCTTTGTTCCCGGTGCGTGCGGGCTTTCTACGGTTGCCCGTTTTATGCGAACAAGGATAGAGGATGGATCCCGTATGCAAACGAGGACCTTGTTTCTAAATTGGGTTGCAAGTCGGCCCATCGTAATTAATATCGCGGGGCAAGCGCGAATTTCGCCTACACGTGATCGCATTCCTACATCCAAGTACGACCGGTTGTAGCTTCACAGGCTTCGCGTCGGTCTACCCAATATAACGAATTCACCGGGACGTTTGAAAACGAGCGTCACGGGACTCGTACCAATCGTATAAAGCGACTGACAACCGTAAATATTCATCCAAACGAGTCGCGTGCGGCTTTACGCTAAATATAAAACTTTTACTTTTTGACCCCGCAGCTTCAAATGCATTTTCACCCATTGTTACACCAAATCAGAGTGTTAAACTTCACTGCCAGTAGATTTATTCCGAAAATGTTACATTAATCGGGTCCTAATCACATTGTTCAACACAGAAAAAACTGGGGTTTCTGTTAGAGCAGCAACAAAAAGGAACCTTTCTTTCTTAAAAGGAACCCTAAACCATGAATTTGTTCCAAAGGAGACTTCAGTTGGACCTCCAAAGGAAACCAATTTCAATAGAGGCTTTTTCCAAAGAACCTATCTTTCGTTTTGCCCATTTCGACATTTTATCTGGTTAATAACACAACTTAAACGTTTAAGCATACATGTAGTAAAACTCTAATGGACATAATTTAATTAAGAGAATTAAAGAAAAAAATATTAACGCAATTAGAAC
>CAKNWU010273424.1:11005-21472 GCA_932072015.1 Andricus quercustozae
CATTTGCAGGTTATGCAGCAAACTTGTAAACATAAAGTTCTTCTATTCAAGTTCTCCAAAGGAACCATTTTGGGGCTCAAAAAAGTTTCTATTCGAGTTCAAGTTTTTTAAAAAATACCAAATATTATTCAAGCCGCAACTTTAGTGAACATCCAGTATTTTCTGTAAAGCTTCATTAATTGTTTTATTTTAAATGAATTTATACAAGTTCCTCTCACGTAAACGAATTTCACGGATGCTCCATAGAATTTGCCTGGAATTTCAAGAGTGAATGGAATTTTTGTGGAATTTATGCAGAATGTTTCTCCATCGACTTTTGTGATATTTTTATACGCATTATTTTATTTGAATATTATATTGTGAAAGCGAATGGGTGTTTCCAAATTTTATTTTTGTAGAAACTGCAATTTTCAAAAAAATAGAATTTGTTAATTCAGAAAAAAAATTTTGTTTCTAGATAATTTTATTGATTGAAAATAGTTTTTCTGGGTTTCAACCATACATATTTTGTTTTGCAAAAGTTCTACCAAAATATAAAACTTGTGCAACAAGCAAAGAAACATTCGGCCAGAGGTATATGGATCTTTCAAAAAATTAATTTTAGTTTTAAATTCTAGATAAACATTTTATACAGCCTATTTTTTGAATTGTTGGTAAAGTGTCTTAATTTTGAGTGTTTTATAGCCCCGGGGAGAAACCCTTATAGTTTCAGGGAAGTTAAGGGAAATGAGAGTGGAGTAGCGGGAGTTAGTATAAATGAGTGTAGGAAGGTAAGGAGAAATGAGGGGAAAGTAGGGGAAGTGATGATAAATGAGGGGAAGATAAGTAGGGCAAGTGAGAGAAGGTAAACTATGAGAAGTGAGGGGGGATGAGAAGAGGGGCAGTTGAGGAAATGAAAGGAAATGAGGTGAGAGGAAGTAGATGAAGTCATGGGAAATGAGAGGAGCTAAAGTAGGGGAAGTGACGGGAAATAAGGGGATGTAAAGTAGGGGAATTGAGGGGAAGCGTGGGGATGGGAAATGGGAGAAGGGATCTAGAGGAAGTGAGAGGTAATGAGTTGAGGGGAAGTGAGGAAAATTAGGGAGGGGAAGTAAGAGAATTGAATGCAAGTGAGGTAAAGTAGGGGAAATGATTAGAAATAAAGGTGAGTAAGGAGGGGGATTTTTTGGCTGGGGGAGGGAAGTAGGGGGATGTAAGTTTTAACTGGGAAAGCGAGGAGATTATGAAGTAGCGGAGGAAGTTAAAAACTTTCAGGGAAGTAGGGGAGTTAAAGTATGTGAGGGGGAGGTTTAAAATACTTAATTAACGTCTTAATAGGCTATGAAACCCTTTTTGTAGGCGCGCAGTACCTACTTCGACTACTTTTAATAATATTAACATTATAATTTTTTTCTCATAAGAGCATGAAAGATAATAAGATTCTGCGTCTAATTGAGAACTATGTTATCGTGATAAGTCCACAGGTGTCAATTTATCAATACTTAAGGATATATTTTAACTTGAAAGCAATTCATCAAAATGAAATTTGAAATGGGCTATAATCAGGCAGGCTATTGAATGCATGAAATAAGGCAAAAAGAAATTTCATTTAATAGTTATGCTCTAATGATATAACTTTAAAATTTCCAGTTTACGTATGAAATTAGAAGATAATTTTATACATGACTACTATATTTTCAGTTCTAATAATTAAATTAAATTTTTTTTTAAATTATATATTATAAGAGAAATATTTTTAATTATTTATGAATTTTAAAAAGTGTTTACATGTTTAACAAGTTTTACCTATGAACGTAATGAATATGTTTGATATAATTGAATTGATGATATTCCAAGCATACAGAAACAATCATTATTTCAATTTATTTCAAAAAATTGATTTGTCACGGTTTGTTCGCTTATGCATTAATTAGCTTAAGTTGAAGGCAAAATATCAATTTGATAATATGATATTGTAAAGAAACGTCAAATTTAAATATTTTCGAAAAATTGGAATAAGGTTGGAAATAATGAAAATTTTCAAAGTTCTTCAGCTTGACTTAAAGGTAATTCTCCATAGTATTTTCCTAAATTGTTAAGATACCTTTAGAATTTTTTTCCTAGATTCTACCTTAAGGTCGAATTTTGATGCAAAAATGTCGCTAAATTTCAAATAACGAGTGCACTCGCCACATATTTAAAAAAAATGTAGAACAAAAATATATTTATCAATATTACTGATAAAAATATGATAAATAATGATTTTAAAAAAATGTTCGTAAGTATTTACGCATTTTTTTTAATTTGCCGCTTTTTCCACCAAGATTGTTCCTAGGGCAGAATATGGGTAAAAAATTATAAAAAATATCGTAACAAATTAGAACAATGATATGGAAATGCACCTTAAAAATGAGCCGAAAAACTTTTACAAATATTAATTTTTTCAAGAGTTATTCCAATTTTTCGAAATCATTCAAATTTGTCTTTTTTTTTGTAATATATTTTTATAAAATTAACATTTTGCATTCAGCTTTGGTTTATTAGACTCATAATTTTATCAAATTTCGCATTATTATGTGGAAAAAATGTTCGTGTTAATATTATAAAAATTAAGGCACTTTGGCAACAGCTCAAAAAAGAGGCGAGTACATAATTTCCGCCAGTATAGTGTAGTTACTATTTTTGCCAAAGTTAGTTACTTTTAATTTTTCTTTTACCTATCTTCTTTTAAAAAGCGAGGTATGCTATGGGATAAACCGACATTTAAAAAGCGACTCGCAGAATTGGAAAAAAATAATTAATTTTGGAATCTCTGCGTCTTTGAATACTTTGGAGCTGTTTCGAAACATAAAACGATATTTTAACGCTAAAATAGCCCGTGCATTACTCGTAAAGATTAATAAGCAATATTTTTAACTTAATTTAAAGTAACTTTTAGAGAACTTGAAGTTATTTCTTTCACTAACGTAATTGTAACAAGTTACTTTTGAAAAAAAGTAATGAAACTGTAATGAGTTACTTTAAAAAAAAGTAACTTACACAACACTATATAAAATGTTATTTTCAATTTCTAATACTAAATGACATCTCCAAACTTTAAAACCAGACTTTATTAAAAAACGGCATTCTTTCTTCAGTTTTGATCTTTTGTTAGAGTCGTAAGAAGTTTTCAGTATTTTAAGGTTTAAATAAACAACAACGAATTAATAAAAATATATAGTTGGCAACATTTCGGACCTCATAAGGTCCCTTTTTAAGCCTGCTAAAAATAATAATTTATTCTAAAAATATATTTAAAAAATATCGAGATATGGAATACATTTTGCTGATTAAGCAGATTTATCCCAAAATCTTTTTCGATAATGTTAAATCCAAGGGCGTTTGGAATTCGTCGATCAATATGAAAAACGATGCTACTTTGAAGTTGAAAGGGGAAGGAAATCTCTTTATAACGCTTTCCTGTTCGATAGTCACACCAAGAAGACATCAAGAAAATATGTCGGGTCTTTGCTCACGTTCAGTGATCGAAGAAAAAAATGATTGATACACTATCCTTTCTTCCAACCCTTCAAAACTTTTCCACATAAAAAAAACCTTCGTCTAAAAAATCAATCTTAAAGTTCTTTCATCCCCCAAAAAATACATACAAATAATCTTTACATTATTATTGCAGTTTATATTCCTGGATTTTAATTTCCTATCACTAAAAATATAAACAATTTAAACAAATTTTTCAATATTAAGAGTTTTACAATTTATTGAAGAAGGACAATATTTTCAACGGGGTGGAAAGGAATTTAACGTCTATAATTTCTAAATAAAAGCGCGTTTGAAATTTAATATTTTGAAAATCAAAGTATTTAAAATGGAAAAATTTGTAATCAGAAGCTTTCAAAATTGAAAAATTTCCGAGCAAAATTAACTTTTAAATTTGGACAATTTTATTAGAAAGGAGTTCAAATTATAGAATTTATAGTTTAAACCATTCGAAATTGAACACTTTTATTTTGAATTGAAGAATCTCGAAATGAAATGATTAGAAATTAAAATTTGGAAAATTGGATCATTTAAAATTCTATGGAATTGAAATTGTATTCTATTTCTAATTAAATAACTAAATTGAAGATTTCAAAGTCAAAATTTCAGAAATTCTAGAATTTTAACTTGTTGCTACATAGAAAAAAATTATTATTTGGAATTAAAATTGATTTGACAAATTTTTCGAAGATCCAAAATAAATTCACCGTCATTACCGCCGTTCACTATGGAAAAATCTTCAATTATAAACCTTTAAAATTGAATTATGCTAAAATAACATTCAAAATGAAGTAATTTCAAATGAGAAACATTCAATTATTTTTTTTTGTTTTAATTCACAATTCGATTTATGAGAAGGGTTTTTGTAATTTAAAAAAAATACTATGCATATTTTCAAAGAAAAATTTGCATCCAAAAATATATTTATTTCATTTATTATTATTTTAAACTAAAATAATAATTTAAAAAAACTGTAAACATTTAAAAAAATTTGTTTATACAAATATTTGATTATTTTAGTTTTAATAAATAGATAATATTACATTTTTTTAATTATAAAAATTCGTGGGGAATTTCCTAGTTCAGACATTTTATAATCCCGCAATTTTCTGTTTGGAATTTTATAATTCCGGAATTTTCAAATTCGTTAATATTATAAACTTTCGGAAATTTTATTATTGGGGAATTTTCCAGTTCGGAAGTTTTATATTCCAGCAACTTTTTAATTTCGGGAATTTTACAGTTTCGGGAATCTGTTTTTGGGATTTTCAGTCGTCCCCATCAAAGTGACAACTAACTGGGACGACTGAAAAATCCCGATACTGTAAAATTCGCGAATTGGAAAATTCCCGATTAATAAATTTTTCGAATAATACAATTTCCGAATTGTAAAATTCCCCAAAAGTTTGTAATATTACCGAATTAGAAAATTCCCGAATCATGAAATTCCCGACAGTCTATAATATTACAGAATTTGAAAATTGCCGAATAATAAACCCCCCGACAGAAAATTGCCAAATTATATAATAGCCGGATTCAAACAATTAATTTTTTTTATTTATAAAATTAATTAAATTATTAAAATTAATAGTATATTACATCACAAGTAGGGTTAGGCACGTCTTTACCGCGAGGAGGTCAATGTTCGCCGGATTTTCCAGTTTGGGAATTTTACTGTGTCGAAAATTTTGTTTTTCGGATTTTTTCAGGCGTCTCAATAAACTGTCACATTGACCTGATGGAAAAAGTCGCAAGACAAGAGACACCCAAAAAGTGAGTATAAACATATAGGAGCTTCAATGCGGACAGAATGAATGAATCGTAGATTATTATATATAATTTCTCTAAATCGATTAATATTCATCTACACGATAAACGAAGTTTATAAATGATGAAAAAAGTGTACATGGTTTTAGTATTTTCCTTTTTTTTCGTCTGGTCTCTAAAGCGATGCGTTAATTAGTTTTCCGTCATCCGGAAGATATGCAAGGTGATGACAGTGGTGTATGCGAATACGGAGAAAATATCTTCATTATTCTTTAATGAATTACTCGTGCACTGACCTCATCTCGTCATATAATGGAATTTCTGAACGTCGACATGCCCCTCGTTTGCAACCCCTTTTCTCTCCCTCTTTTTCTCTCTGAATTAAATCCCTGTCTCTCGACCAACTCCCTTTCTCTTTCCACATGGAAAGCAACATCTTTCACTTCTTCGAATCTTTTCCAAATCTGATTTTATTTCGCTTGGCAGATTTTTTTTAGTTACAACAAAATTTCTAAAAAATGTATATTTTTAAAGATTTGAAACACAAAACTTGAAGCTTTTTAATAATTTTGAAAGGTTTCAGGAGAATACAAAGTTCCTTAAGATTTGTGGGAAAATTTTTAATAATTTTTGATTTTACAAAATTTACTGTAAGAATACGTTCAAAACGATTTTAAGACATTACGAAAAATTTCCAAAATTATCGAAAACGAATCCGGAAGATTTCAAGACATTTTAATGAATAATTCGAGTCATTTTAAGAGATATTTAAGAATTTTCGAAGTTTTGAAGAGATTAAAAATATTTTCAAAAATCATTGCGAATTTTTTATAGAAACCTAGTGAAATTATATTTATATAACTTTAAAGCAAATAAACAAAGAAACTTAAAAAATTAGTAGTTATTAGAAATTTTTATTTTGTATTAAATATTTTTTTTTTCTTCAAATTATAATTATTTTTCTAAAATTTTCTATCTTTCTTGACTGAAAAATATATTTTCATTGAAAATGCAACAACTTTTTAAAAAATTTACTTGTTTCGTATTACAATTAAAAATTCGGTATTTCGATGATTTATATTTTAAATCTCTTCAATTTGGAAGATTTAGATTTGAAAACTCTTGACTTTTTATCTTCAAAATTTAACAATTTTTATTTATAAACCTTTAAAATTAAAGAGTATTCAATTGTAAATCATTAAACTGGAACTATTTTTTAAAAATATTCAAAATTACATCATTTTAAATTATATACATAAAAGATTAAAGAATTTTCAATTGTAAATCTTCAAGATAGACCGATTTCTAAAAGAGGTTATTAAATGTTATGGGTTTTCCCTATAAATATTTAAAATTAAACAAGTTGGCGAATTTTCAATTGTAATCATCTTCAAATGACTCAGAATTCCAGAATTTCTTTTAAGAACATCTCATTACAATATGAAATTCCACATCAACTTTATTAATTCTGTTAGCCGATTAAAATGAAAATTAAATTAAAATTGTATGAAAGCGGATTCAGTTATTTCAATATTTATTTTATGTCTGATTATTAATTATATTTTGTAGTAGTTGACATTTAGGCATATATTTTAATTTGATAATTAGGCAATCTAAACTGATTATCTATCGAATCCAGAACACCATTAGTTTGAGAAAACTATTGAACCCGAGACAAGAAGAGCTATCGATTTCAAGCAATTTTACGAGAATAGCTAAGGACTTTCCCTACGGGAACCCATAAGCCGGATGTTTATCTCTATAACTATAGAAGTTCTTACTCGTCAGGATTAAGTGGAACCGTCCTAACTTCAATCTCGTTCCTGAACTTTTGGACACGGGAGCTCAATTAGTTTCTCGCCAGAGGGCCTCTCATCCGATAAGCCGTGTTTCTATTCGGAAGTCCGGTCCAGGTGATGCTAATTTCTTGATTACAAGAATCCCTTTCTCTTTCTCTTTTCTTTTCTGTGGAAAGAGAAAAAAACGTCTAGATAAATGCGTATATTCAAGCAAAGTCTCATTTTTTATTGCAAAAAACAAGTGCTCCTATAGGAAAACTAGGGTGGGTTGAAATCTAGCATTATTCAAAGAGAATATCATTCAAAATAATAATAATTTTGTTAAAGAATTATTTTTGTTAACTTGCATTAATTTAACCTCAGTGAGTAAAAAGTGGAAAAAATTTAAAAATTTCAGAAAAAACCACAACTCTCTAACATTTTTAAAATAGAGAAAACATTGCTATAAACAATAATTAAGTGTTTAAACAATTTATTTAAGTATGTAATTACCAGTAAAAAGTAAGATTTAAGGTTTGAGAAACAATTTGCACTAAAAGAAACTGCAAACAAATAATTATTACCGCCAAAAATTCGCAAAAAACCGAAGTTTTCACTTATGGTGTTCTTTTGAGACCCTGTAATACTGTAGGGGTAAAATTGAAAAAATATTGACGATTCTGAATAAAATTGACAAAAACGTGTTTTTTTTCTTATGGGAAATACACATTAAATTTCAAGCGACTTTGCAAAATGCAAAATTTGAGAACGCGTATTTCAAAGTTTAATCAATTTCTTTTTTGTGTTGGTTATAATCATTTGAATATTACCTGTGAATTCAAAAAAATGGACACAAAGTTTGTTTCTAAATGCATTATTTTCCGAATGAACATAGGTATTTGGAATTTTCTATTTTTATTTGAAGTGGGAATTCTCGTTCTTTCAATCGATCCTAAAGAAATTTAAAAATGGTGAAAAAGGAGAAAATAGCGGATATTTTTAAAAAGTGTTGAAAGCAGATTTTGTCAAAAAACCTGCAAAAATAGTTTAGCCACAAAAAACTGATAAAATACCTTTTTTATATTAGCAGAAACTTTTTAAAAATATTGAAAAAAAATAAAAAAGTGAGGTGCTCCTAAAAATTTACTTTTCATGCTTTCAAAATTCGATGAAAAAAGTAAAGAAGATTTTCAGGAAATTGCCGTCTTTTTTATTTTGCTTCCTCATAGAGGAAGCTTACTAATAGAAACATTTTCCAAAATTTTTAAATATGTTTGGAATCAATTGAAAGAACAGTAATTCCTTCGTCGAAAGAGAAATCGCAAATACCTATGCTCGTTCGGAAAACACTGCAGTTTGCAAAAAATTTCTATCAATTTTTAAGAATTTACAAATAATCTTCGAATGATTGTAACAATCATGCAATTATATATCCAAATTCGAAATCATTTGGCACACTAAGCTGCTCTTCTTTCTCTGCCTGATTTGTGGCTTAAAACTTTGGGAGGGGCATACAAATTCGAAAAGATTTTTTTTTCTCTTTCTCTGAAAATACTCATATAAGGTCTGGAGACAGAAATGAAGGAGGCGAAATAAGTGTGCAAAATTTCGCGACATCTGCTGTTACCACCCTGTTCTTGGAAATTATTAATTCTGTCAGAAATACTAAATCGTATATCTCCGGAGAATGTGGAAGAGAAAGTGAAAATGAGAAGGAGAAAGAGGATGTTGTGCAGGTATGTGAAATGAAGAAGTAGCAAGGGTCCTGTCGACAAGCTTGATTTAGTATTCCTACTTTTAAGCCCATCCTTCGACTACTTGAATTTAGCGTGCACCCTGCAAAAGTGGCTCAAACTATTCACGGCTGTTGTGGTTCCAGTAAATCCCTCCCAGCCGTTTTCTCATTTCCTAAAAAGTCCAGACACGTCGAGGCAGTTTCGAGATTTGTGTGTTATATCAAGGACCAGAGAAAACGGATTTTATTTCATTTATTCGAAACCATCATGTTATGAGCCTATAACGCCCCCTGAAAAAACAGCGATGGATAGTCCTTCACTGAATGGTTTCAGCTGCTGACATATTATTAGTTCCACACAGCGCCACGCTGACAGATTAATAGTTCCACAAATAACCACTGAATAACGCACAATGTATTCTCTAATCGTATTGTGGAGAAAAATAATGACATCAGGTGGCACTCACGACCAAAAATATTATAAACTTCACGACTTACTTTTCAGACGGCCCTACAGTCTCATAAAATGCTGATTTCGAATAAAATATCGTACATCACTCGTAGGGCTCGACAAGTCCTCACGTGGAGCTCAATGTTCGCAAGGACGACTTGAAAACCCATGGCCTTTGTCGATGGTTTTACAACTCGTCCTGCAAACATTTATCTCTTCGTAAAGACGCTTTTAACCCTACTTGTGATGTAATATACTATTATTTTAAGCGACGCAGAAAAGCCTTTTTACTATGTAAAACTTTAATAAATCTTCAGAAAATTACTATAAGGTGGTAAATATGGACCTCAATAGTATACTATGCAGCGAGGGGGAGAATAGGGACTTTATAATAAAGTCTTCATTGGCAAGTTTATCTTTTCAGTACGAGTCGCAGGCGATTACTTGCTCGCCTACGCCTCGGCAATTGAAGGCATGCTCGAAAACGGGAAAAAGTATTGTCAAAGCGTCTCTTGATATTCAAATTTTAAAGTTAAAAAAATATATACTAACAAAATATGGGCTAATGGAGGACGGCAAGCAGGAACTTTTTTCTATTGAAAGATTTTTTTCCGATGAATATTTTGAATAATAAAATTGAAAAAATATGATTCCTAAATTCGATTATTTTTTCAAGCATAAATCGTCATAACTCCATAAGATATTATTAGAACAGTTTGAGATTTGGTATACACTTTCAGTATACCTTAGCGATTTCTAAAAAAAGAAGAAAACAATTGAAAATATCTATTTAAATCTTTTTTCTCCAATTAAAAGTCGGACAATTTTAAGATATTATGTATAGGTTATTATATAAAAAAATTATTTTTTAACCATAAGATTGATAAAAAAAATGTTCTATCATTATCAAATAAATTCACCGTAATTTTCAAGGTTCAAAGTGAATAAATTTTCAATTATAAACCTTTCCAGTTGGATAATTCTAAAAGAACGTTCAAAATAAAAAGCAATTTTGAATAGGAAACTTTAAAAATATGATATAGATAATATAGATATAATACTTATTATTATTATTACCGCTGTCCGTGGCTATGATGGAAAACCGGGTTCTTTTTAACCCGAGAATAAGTTTGAATAATATAATAATAATAGATATATAATAAAACTTTGGGAGGGGCATACACATTCGAATATATATATATATATATATATATATATAT
>CAKNWU010273425.1:0-10442 GCA_932072015.1 Andricus quercustozae
TAATTTATTTAATTTATTTAATTTCTTAATTTATTTGATTTATTCAATTTATTTAATTTATTATTTAATATGCGCAATGAGCAAGGCCCCCGATTCATAAGAGACTTTCCTGCAAGAGAAAGAGACAGGCGTCCTACCACACTATCCTTTCTCTTTCTAGTGTCATACGCGTTTCTCCCACGGAGTCAGCAGTTCTATTCTGTGTATGTCGATGCGTCGATGGTGTAAACTGTACATTGTAAAACAGAGTCGTGACCAGTCTCTGTTTAGCCCGGGGCGACTAGATAATTTTGCGCCCTCCTCCCAAACGCCATGGGACAATATTTGGATATTTACGCCCAGACCAACTGTGTTAACGTTTTTTTCTCTTTAAAGAGTTAGGTGAAAAAGTCTTAATTTGGTTCCGTTAGCGCCCCCTCGCGACTGGCTCCCGGTTCGAGGGGCCACAATGGGACCGCCCTAGTTACGGCTCTGTTGTAGAATGAATACAATTTTGCACGTCAGATGGAGGCACTTAGCTTGTTTCCTCTGCATTCATTTTCTCTTTATTTTGTATAATTTTACTTTGTTGTACGATATTGTACAATTATTTTGTTCTTACGAAATTGTATAATTGTTATTACTTGCGACGTTTTGCAAAGTTACCTATTATACTTCTGAAGTTCTAACATTTCGCAACAAGAAAGAAATAAAAAAACGTTCATAAACTTCTTGTACAATTTTTATTGTCTATTTTGTATTTTGAAATTAAATAATTTCTGCGTTGATGTGCAATTGTATGCTTTTCATGTATAGTTCAAGTATGTACAATAATTGTCTGTATGATAAAATTGACAGTTTTCTTGTATTGTTTAAATTGTACAACTTTTTTTCTCTTAGATATAAATTAATTGTAATTATATCTACAAGTTACTTCTATGTATGATAAAACTAATATATTGTACAATTGTACAATCAATTGTATGTTGTTTTCTTTTATTCTAAAAGTACACAAGTATCATGCACTTTACGAAATTTTATTTTTGTCTTTTTACAAATATATATATATATATATATATATATATATATATATATAAAAGGCTACACACACACATATCCGATATACGTACTGAAATTTCAGTTTTTGCGATTTTCCCTAATAGCACGGAACGTTCAGAATGTTCCGGCGGAACGTTCCCGGAACGTTTAAACATTTCCGCCGCTTGGAGACGTTACCGGAACGTTCCAAACAGAAATGATCGTTATTGTTATTATTATGAATAGATGTCGTGTAAACCGTAAGTGATAGGTCAAAATAGATGTCAGTTTATAATATGGATATATCATATTATAGTGTAATATATGCAGAAAAATGACATCCACTTGTACGTATCACTGCCGGTTTACGAAATAATTGTTGTTAAAAATAACAATAACGGAAGGTTCCCCTCATTAATTTCGGTGAGTTTTTGAAGTTTGTAACATTTGAGATAAATTAAATACATTTTTAGAAATGAAAGCCATGTTTTTCTAATTAAGGACGTTTCTAAAATAGAATTATAGACAGCTACAACAGTAGAAAAATGTAATTTTTTGTTTCGTTCTCTCCCAGGAGAGAACTAATTTTTATTTCTAGCATTTTCTTGTATTCTTCTTTTATTTATGTTATTTAGTAATTTGTCCTTATAATAATATTCTGAAGACATTTTTGTCTAAAATAGTTACAATATAACCAGATCATTTTTGTTATATTACTGTTATATATTAAACCAATAACTACTTAGAAAGTGAAAATAATTGATATGTTACCAAGTAAGTTATTTTATGCAATCGAACATAAAATCTGCACACATTTATTTTATGCTACTGGATTAAAAATTTTTTAATCACCTGAAATCAACTGGATACTGATTCCCAGTGATAATACATTGTTACATTTTTGTAATATTAATTTCTAAGCTAAATCAATACGTATCTGAAAAAATGTTACAATAAATATATTTTATAATTATCATTATTCTCTAATAATTGTTTTAAACTTTAAAGTATTTATATTTTATTAAATTTTATAAACACATCAATTGAATATACTTGTATTGGAATCTATTAAGTGATGAAATAAACAAGGGGAAAAGAGCCACCAATGGTCGAGACGTATTACGGGTTATATTGTTGCTGACGCTCAAAAATAGCTGCAGTTGGCCCAGAAGTTGCTGACAAGAGGCAGACAAAAGGAGAAAGATGGTGGATGACGATCATGTGCGAGTAGTAGGAGGGCAAAGAATTCAAACAAGCAGCAAGAGAAAAAACGGAGGAAAGAAATTTAATTATGCCAGCAGTTTTATTCACGATAATATTTACTCTTGGATGAACCACCATTTTTGGATTTATGCTAGTACGACCTAAGGCGCCTTGACGAAATGTTCAAAAACCCTTATTATAATCGTTTAATTTTGAGAATCTAATTTTCATTATTTCATGATCAATTTAGTGATCAATTCTTTAGCTATCTAAAATACTCTATAACATTAACTTTTTATTCATTTTCAAAGAAGCTATTTCAATTTTTGAAAAATTCCGATTTTTTTCGCTTGTTCCATTTGACTGTTCCTAATAATGTAGAAAATAAACTTTATCCTCTAAATAGCTTTTTAAGTTATTTATTTCTGGGGTTAAATCTGCTTTGTAATAGTGTAACATAACTGTTACATAGTCAATATATAAATATTACATTGTATTGTTCTCAAGTTAAGAATTTATATTGTTATAATTCACTTGAAAATATAGTTACATGAATGTTATTTAAATTGTTACTTAAAGGTTAGCATTTTAGTAAATGTATGGAACTAACAGTTACATAACTGTTAATATGTACAGGCAACATTTTTATTATTAATGTCCTTGAGTATAATGTAACATTTATGTAACTTGGACGTTACATGCTTAAAAAATGTATAACTTATTATCAATAAGTTTTAAGTAAAGATAATGTTGATAATTATTCGACAAATATATTTTTTAATTTATTGTAATACAATGTTCACCTGAAATTTTGTACCCTTCAACTTAATAACGGAATTTCATCACTTTTATACAAATAAATATATTTTTGTTCTTGTTGACAACAATTTTTTTTAATTAATTTAATTTGGGTGATCGCTAGAGTGATTGATCAGCAACCTGGGTCGGAGCAGTGTTGCGGAACGAACGTTTTATTTCAATAAATAACACGAAAATTCTTGATCAATCTAAAAATCTATACCTCATTCCCAACACTACTATTTGCCAACCAAGCGAGTCACACCTACCCCGAAAAGGAAATGGCTTAATGGTATAATAATAATAATAATAATAATAATAATAAATTGTTACATTTTTGGTTTCCTTATCTGCCAGAGTTTCGTTGCCAGAGAATCGTGTTCCAAATATTTCTAAGGGTTAAAAATATGATTCGCGTGACGTGATTTAGTTTGTTCGTGGCATTAAAGTATTACAGTTACAGTGCTCCATATTTTTGCCTTATTATGGTTTTTCCTGATTGATTATTTTTAATCCCACATTTCTAAGCACTTTAATGTCTGAGATATTTTAGTACGGTGCCAAGAACTGTATCGGAAAAACAGACAGGAATGTTGACTAATATTCACAAACGTCTAACTCTCTAGCATTTAATTCACCTCAGTTATTATTCAACTTCGAGGAATAAAAATGACAATTATTTATTGATTGTGCAAGGAAAAACATGTATTATTAATTTTTTAATCGATCAATTTAGTCTTAATGGGATATAGGTATACGCCCATATTATGTAACTACCTCTCTTATTACTAATGAAAAAATGTGTTAATTTAAATAAAAATTAATTATGGGAACATTCTTGCTACGTATGTCAAAATATTTATATTATGTTATATTTAAGTAAGAATTATGTTACAAATTTTAACAACGTTTTGTAAGAATAATTTTGATATGTTTTAAAGTAAAAAAATTATGTTCTTATTATATAACAATTTATCATTGAAACCGGGATGAAATTGCTCCTATCATTTTCACTGATTACCCAGAAAACATTTTTACACAATCCTAACACGAGTTATGTAACGGAGTTAAAAGTTTTACATAACTGTTGCCAAAATATATTAAATATTTACATGTTCAGTATATATCGTAAATATGCTAATAAATATAATTTATTTATAAAATGAAACATGCAAGTTACGTAGGAGTAGCGTAATAAACACAGGCAGATATAATATTATTATGTTCATAAAGCTAGTTTACAATATCGTGTTATAAATAATTGAACATTTATTCAATATAGTTATTTGATAGATTTCAAAATACTACTTCTCAATCAGTAGGAATTGAAAAATATACGCCTGTAGGCTACCTCTGTGACTTTGACAACAGCGCCATCTGACACGCAAACTATTGGGTATCTTGAAATTATTTGGGCAATTTTTATGAAAAAAAGCAGTGAATAGCAATTCATTTTAATCAGAAATATTAATCTTCGGTTTAAAATTAATTGCTTACTATAAGATTTTTCGTTAATATTGAACTGAAATTCGAATTTCTTCTCAATAGTTCAAAATTGGTGGGGCTCTCATAGCTACTCTAGAGGCGTATAACGTTACAACTATGCTACCCACATTTCTGTAACTTTTGTTATGCAAGTTAGCACCTTTTATTTGAAATAAAATTCCTATGTAATCATTATGACTATTGTAGGCTTGCTTTTTTCCAAATAAATAAATTATTGTTCTATTGCTGTTACATACATTCTGTAATAGATGTAACTTATTTGGTCAATTTGACGTAACAGCTAGGCCAGCTAGGGGACCATCAATAAATTACGTAACTGTTTTTTTGGGGGAGGGGGTTCGAAAAAATGATACGATCTGTTACATATCGGCGTGGGGGGTAAATTGATATTTTTACGTAATATTATTAAAAAACCAACCGTTTAGAAAATCCATGTATCCAAACTTGTAGTATACCGTTAAAGTTCGGTAATTACAATAAAAGATTGTAATAACTCGGATTTTTGGTGTACACTAGATTACAAGATTACAAGATTGCATGGGATTGCAAATGATTGCAAAATATTGCATGAGATAGTAAAAGATTCCATTGAGTATAGGAAATTCATGATAGAAAATCATTAAAGGTATAAAAAAAATCATAGGAAAATCAGCATTTGAATACATAATACAAAAATATTGAAGGAATTAATGCATAACACATAGAGAAACTACAAAGGTACGATTTCTTTTTAACCAAAAATCTTTTTAAGCAAAAATCTGTATAATCACTTGATACATTTGAAAATATTTTGAAGTCCATTAAAATCATTAAAATCTGTTGAAATCCATTGAAATTGATTAAATCCCCCAAAATCTTGAAAATAATTTGAGGTCCTATAAATCCTAATCTCCTTTCCTTGAATTGCTGAAATCCGCAGAATATCTTTGAAATAAAATTCAAATTATTTTTCAAAGTATAAATAATTTGAAACCCGTCCAATATAAATTGATTTAAACTTATGCATTAAAGTTCTCTAGAAAAAACGTTAAAATCCCTAGAAATATTTGAAATCCCTTGCAATTCTTACAGATTTAATCAAATCCTTTAAATCTTGTAAAATTCCTTGATATGCCTTAAAAGTCCTTGAAATATGTAGAATCTGTTAAAAACTGCTGAAATTAATTAAAATTTGTAAAATCCCCCACAATCTTTTAAATAATTTGAGGTCCTATAAATCTTAGTGGTCTCTCCTTGAATTGTTGAAATCCGTAGAAATCGCTTGAAATAAAATTTAATTTATTCCGTCAAGTATAAATCATTTGAAATCCCTTAAAAATAAAGTGAATTGAACATATTCATCTAGAAAAAAGTTGAAGTCCCTCGAAATCTTTGAAATCCCTTGAAATCCTTGCAGATTTAATAAAATCCTTTAAATCTGGTCAAATTCCCTTAAAATACCTTAAAATACCTTGAAATCTGTGGAATCGTAAAGAATCCCTTGAAGTTCAAAGAAATTTCATTCATTTGTCAAAGATTTCTAGAAATTCCTTGAAATCTTTGGAAAGCTTGAACAATTCTTTGATTACATTTAAAAATTTGTAAATCTGTTTAAATCCTTTAGAATCCCTTGAAATACCTTAAGATCTTTTGAAATCTTTGGAATTGCTAGGAATCCCTTGAAATTTGATTTAATTTATTTTCCAAAGGTCACTAGAAATCCCTTAAAATCTTTGGAAATCCAACAACATTTTTTGAAATCCCTTGAAATTTTGTTTATCCCTTGAAATCCTTTTGAATCCCTTGAAATCATTGGAAAACATGAAAATCGATTTAAAAAAGTATAAATCATTTGAAAGTCCTTAGCATTTAAATTCAACTTATTCATTAAAGTTCTCTAAAAAAAACAGTTTAAATCCCCAGAAATCTTTGATATCTCTTGAAATTCTTACAGATTTCAAAATAAAATCCTTGTATCTTTGTGAAATTCCTCGAAATACCTTAAAATCTCTCAAAACTGCATTTTATTTTATTTATTCTCCAAATTTCACTAGAAATCCCTAAATTTTTTTGGAAATCCTGCAAAATTCTTTGAAGTCCCTTAAAATCCTTAAAAACATAAAAATGCTCTAAGATCCTTTGAAATGTTTCGAAATTACTTGAAATCCGTGGAAATATTTTTAATCCATTGAACACTGATTTAATCTTAGAAAGGTAGTATAAATATTTAGAAACCCTTTTAAAAGCCTCAAAATCCCTGAAAGTCCCTTGAAATTTGTTGAGATCCTTTGGAATCCCTTAAAACCTCCTGATATGTTTGCAATTCTTTAAAATTCCGTGAAATTTATATGAAATCTTACGAAATTTCTCAAAATCTATGGAACTTCTCTAAATTTAAAATGAAATTTAACCTATTTATTAACGTTCTCTAAAAAACAATTCGAATCCCTATAAATTTTTGAAATACCTTAATCTTGTAAAAGTTTTTAAAAAATCTTAAAATCTTTGAAATCGCTAGGAATCCTTCAAATTTAATTTACTTTTTTTCCAAAGCTCACTAAGAGTATCTTGAAATCTTTGGAAGTCCTTAATATCCTCTGAAATGTTTAGACATATTTAAAGTCCTCTTAACTCCCTTGAAATGTTTCGAAATTCTTTGTAATCCATGGAAATATTTTTTAATCTCTTGAAACCCGTTGAATTTTTCTCAAAGTAGTTATAATATTTGGAAACCCCTTAAAATCCTTTCAAAAGCCTTAACATTCGTGAAAGTCCCTCAACATTTCTTAAAAATTCCCATCCTGAAGTTCTCTAGAATTCAAATGAAATTTAACCTATTCTAAATTGCCTATTGAGGCAATTTATTTTTTTATTCAAGAAGAAAAAAAAGTAAAACACATACATGACAATACAAAATTTACTGTTAGTTGGTATCGGGGTATGTTCACCTATATATTCAAAATTATTGATAAAAATCACGAATTTATGTTTTCCGCGAGTTCAAAAGATACGAAAATTTCTATTAGGCACAATTTACATACAATTGATTTTTTAAATTACAATTTAAATTTTGAACATTTACAATGGCAAATTCTGCAATTTTTAAGATTTAAAATAGAAACTTATTAAATGTTATAGAATATAGATTTGCAATTAAAAATTCTTCAATTATGAACAGTGAAAATGACAGTGTAGATTTATTTTTTGGAAATTCCTATAATTTTTGTTTCCTCTTAGAGAAATTAACCCAGTGGGCACAAAACCATGTGCATCCCAAGAACGTCCTTGTAACGTTCCTAGGACGTCCAATGTCAGTCCAAACAACGTCTATAACACGTCTAATGTCCTAAAGATGTCCTAAAGACGTCTTAAATACGTAGGATGTTTTCGGGATATCTTTCGTACTGACATTAGACGTCTTAAGAGCATCCCTAGGATGTCCAAAAGCATTGTTCCAAAAGACGTCTTCGGGATGTCCCGAAGACGTCTCTAGGACATCCTTAATGTTTGTGTCCACTGGGAAGCTTGGCAATGGTAATAATTTCGAATAATTTTAAAATCGTTTAATTAAATACTCTTTAATTTAAAAATGTCTAATACAATGTTCTAAGCAATTGTCCGGACGTTTGTGTGGATGTGTGTGCGGATGTCACATTTTTTTGTGAATACGATAACTTGAAGATGGTTCGATATAAATTGATAAAATTTAAAGGACTTATTTTCTCCACTAATATCTTAAAACTGTCCAAAGAATTTCTAAAAATATTTATCACCTTTTTCTAGTTCTTTATAATATTTAAAAACGAGTTTAAAAAAAAAAATTTATTTCATTAACATAATCCAAAGTTGATGGCAGAACATAAAAGATTAATTTCTCGAGACGAATCAATTAACCTATAATATTATTACATTTTATTGAAGAGGAAGGTAGTTATGGTCATTTTTATATTTGAAAATTCGGTTTTTTATATTGAAAATTTTTTCATTAACATAATCCAAAGCGGCAAGCATTACAAAAATACTAAATGTCCACCAATTTAATACATATAACACCAATAATGAAATGAAAACATAAGAAAATATAAGTTATTTTATGCAATGTTACATAACAGTTATAAAAAGTTGTTATAATAAAATGTAACACTTCCGGCACACATTTTCACATTCTGCACATTCTCGCGAAAAGGTATGCTTGAATTTGCATCGGAAGTTGGTAATGTGAAACGTGTGGATTTTCATAACAGCCTAAGTACCGTAGAGTTTTTAGTTCAAAAAGTTCTATACATCGTATTTCTCAACTGCTTTTGAAGTTTCTTTATTAAATTGAAGCTTATTAGATTTCAAAGATGTCTGTTAATGTAAATTTTAAAAAATCATTAAATTGTTATTCAAGTTGAAAAATACCAGAAATCCATTAGATTTGATATAATTGTGCTGCATAGATTGCTCTATTTATTGAAATTTTCTCAAAAATGTAAACAATTGGTAAATTTACTCTCGATGAATTCCAATGTTCATTATAGACTGAATTGATTTATTTCTTCAATTGTTATAAGCAAATTTATAGATGAAACTGGCATCTGTTGTATTTTCGGTGATGCTTGAATGCATTAATTGCAGAGATTTCCTCGTTAAATTATATACAATTAATAACTAATGACAACCTGGAACTAAACAAGAACAATTCTCATTGTTATAAACAATTTTATATTTGGTTGCATCTAGTCGTGCCGAAAAAATCGGCACTAAAAAAATTTATGGAAAATATTTGACTACTCATCCCGAATTTCGGTACGACGAG
This sequence comes from Andricus quercustozae, assembly GCA_932072015.1. Taxonomy (NCBI): domain Eukaryota; kingdom Metazoa; phylum Arthropoda; class Insecta; order Hymenoptera; family Cynipidae; genus Andricus; species Andricus quercustozae. Next base: position 9,305 of record CAKNWU010273425.1, read on the forward strand.
ACACATCGTTTATATTTTGTATGCTTTAAAATATAATTTTTTCCTAAGTTATTACTTATTTTCGCCTCAAGAGTATTATCTTCACATAATATATTGTTTTTTTAATAATAAATGTTAATTTTGCAAACTATTGTTATAAGCAAATATTTCAAATTTGGGAACATTTTTTTAAAATAAGAAGTTAATTTGCGAGATCTTTTTTTGCTTTTCTAAATATTTAGTTTCTTGGTGTTTTTGCCGCGGCTTAGTGTTTAACAGGTAATTTTAAAAAGATCAGGTAACATTATCTGTATTTTATAGAAACTAATATAACCGTTATGTTACAGTTCAGTAGCAAACATGCAACATTTGGTTAAGCAAATTATTAGACTTTATTTATGATTTTTTAAATGAAATTATATAAAATACGATTTTTGGAATAAAATATGTCGAATAAAATCAATTCATCAGTGGGAATGGCAAACTATCTATTAGGTGTACAAATAAGTTATACCCGTTTCAAGCAACTTTATATTTATTTCTAGAAATCAAATAATATGCAAGTATTAATTAATATAGTGGCCATTGGCATATACTACTCTTCGCTAACGCTCAGGCAATTGATGGATTCCATGGCATAAGAAGGCTTGACTGGCGAACCTTACTCTTTTCAAATGAACCGTTTGGCTAAAAAAATTCAAAAAAAGAGATCATATTATGGGTATGGACAAAGGTCAGTAATATTACAGCACGACAACGCTCGGCCACATAGAAGTTCCGTGGTTCGCCAAACCATAGAAGAATTGCAATGGGAAATTCTACCCCATCCGGCTTACTCTCCAGACATTGCCCCGTCCGATTACCACCTTTTTTGCTCGTTACAAAACAGCTTAGATGAGTACCAAATTCAAATTGAAGGTGAAGTGCGAAAAATGGTGGATGAATTTATAACGTCAAAAGATCAAGCCTTCTTTTGCCATCACAGAAAAAACGAAAGATAAAGTTTACATCGATTCCAGGTGAAAGATTCGCTGCAACAAAAAATAACCTTGACGGTTAAACTTTACACGAATCGAAGATAATTTTCCATTTTTAACCTAGCCTGGATAATCTTTCGCCTCATTATCGTTCCATTTTTATTCCAGCAGTCACGAGAATT
>CAKNWU010273451.1:0-10352 GCA_932072015.1 Andricus quercustozae
ATCAAAAAGTTTTTTTGATTGAATTGAACAATTAGATTACACGTAGAAGAAAAAACGTAAATAAGGTTTGTAAACTGAAAGAGATCTGGGAAATTGTTTCGCTTAAGTCTGGAATCGAAAGATGTATTTTCTGGATTGTAGGATTGAACCTGTAGATAAATTTTAATCGAAGACAAAGAAACCGCGGATCTGGAACCGGTACACGTGCCGAGTGGCGGACGTAAGATGAGAATAGAATCAATACCTCCTCGAGGTTTCCAAGCGAGCTGCTTGATCTTGAGATATCCACTTTTCTCACTTTTTTCTTTCTTTTGTAGTTCATTTCAAAGGTTAACTCTTTCATGGCAAAGTTACTTTTTATACTTTGAGTAAAACAATCATTTTTCCAATAATTTCACTTTCTAAATCAGCAACGTGTTGCTTTGAAAAGGAATCTGTTTTATTTTCCGACTTTTCAATTAGAAAAAAAATTGTATTGTACAATAAATTAAATAATTCATTTATTTAAATTAATTAAATATTAAATGTGAGATATTAACATTGTTTAAATTGAAAGCTCAAAATTGTTCATTTTGAAACATTTTAAAGTGGATTTTTCAGTTTTTAAATTTTCAGAGTTTTAATTTTGTCACAAAGAAAAATATTTGTCTTGAATTAAAGAAACCGTTTCTTTTACATATATTTTTTGATTTGAATAAAAATCATTTTAAATCAAAGAAAGTATTTATTTGAATAAAAAAGAATTTCTTTGAATGAAAAGAAATTTATTTGACTGAGAGCCATTGAATATTTTTCTTTGAATCAATGAAATTTTCTTCACATCAAAGATTTTTAGGTTAAAATTATTCAAATTCGAAGACTCAAAAGGCAAAATTCAAAATTTAACTATCTTCAGGTTTTAGTTTAATTTCAAATTGTTCAAAATTACAAATTTGGAATTTAATTGATCAATTTTAACTTCAAATATTTAAAGGATTAAGAACTTTGGTGATTCTTCAGGTTTTTTATTTTAAATGCTTTCATTTTTAATTCTACAATTTGTAAGGTTTGTTTCAAATTGTTCACTTCCACTGAGTACAATTTGCGTTTACTATATCATGCGTTTTACAAATTGTTTTTGCGAATTACTCTATATTTAATTTGATATTGTACTTCTTTAAAAACTTCTTTTGGATTTTTTCAGTTCAAAATTGTTCAATTTATTTTTAAATATTTATTTATTTATTTTTAAATAATTTCGAGTGGGCCGACCCCAAATATTAATACTACAAGATTCTCAATTTTCTTTATACTATAAAGGGTCAGTAAAGATACGGAAAACCGAGGTAGACGAGAAAATAATTCGCTGCCCTAAAGTTATACGACGCAATGTCCCTGATGCGGAAAATTGCTTTTGAACATGGCATAATATGAGATTCAACAAATTCATTTTTTTCTCAGAATTATAGTATACCATGCCCAGAAAATATTTGTAACTTAACTATTTAATGAAAATTTCAAGTACTAAATTAAGGTATAAGTATTAAATATAACTATAAGTGTAAGTATTAACTATTAATCAAAGTAGACGCAATTTCAAGTAACTTGAAAAAAAAATGAGCTACTTCCAATAGGTCAAGAGTTATGATATTTCAAAAAAAAAACAGATTAATTTTCTACGCATAATTTCTTGCGCTATAACTTTGCCTCTGGTGTCATTAACTCGGCTTCGTCCACAAACAATGATCTAGTCCCAATAGGTCATTGGTTTTTAAAAATTACTCGAAATTGCGTTTTATTTGATTAATATTTCGAACGATTTTTCGTAAAACTAACAGGTTTCAAAGTAGATACAAACTTCAGAATTTGATTTTTTGGAATTTAAAAAAAAATTCGATTGTTTTTAAGGATCATAACTTTTTACTATTGAAACTAGAAGGTGCTACTTTTTTCTCAGAATTCTATCTAGTTTAATTTTGCTACTGGAAATTTTGATCTAAAATGCAATGAAAGGGTCGATTAAAATAAACACATCAATAATAATTATTAATAATAATAAAATATCAATGTTCGCAGCTAATACATTCTGTTCACATCTAACACATCAGAAAGTGACAGTTGACGTCATGTTGACGTTTCAATAGTAATTAAAAAATTAAAAATAGTTTTGTATCTAATCAATTTAATTAGTAGATAGTAATGGTAAATTTTGGTAAACTCTTTAGACTGGCACAAAATTCATATATCACTCATAAAACTGTGAAAAACTGCTAAGCCTACTGCGTCGGTAATTTTTTGGCGGTGAGAATTTAAGTTTAACAAAAACCTAGATTGTAAAAAAAAGGGTTTTAAATTTATTAATAATTATGCAACTTTAGACAGTAATTATATACATATTAATCTTCAATTAATTCTTTAGATTTAATCAAAAGTCATTTCACTCATAAAAGTATTAAAAGGTTCTAAATTTACTGCGTCAATCATTTGTTTTCGCTAATAAGTCAAATTTAATAATAATAAGCGTCAAATTAACCTTTTTCGAATTGTGTGTATGTGTAAACTGTAAATATTTTCAGTTTATAGATATAATTTTATTTTGAATAGAAAGCATTGATCTGTGAACAATATGAAAGTAAAAATTTTCCAAATTAAATAATTTGGTATGTGATTAATCTAGGAAAACACCTGGAAAATCATTTGGGAGTTATCTCTCAGATAGTATAGTAAAAGTATAGCAAATGAGACTATCCCATACTTCTTGTATATTTGAATAATGTATGTTGAATGTATAGCTCAAAAATATAGGGTAATTATAACGATGTATGGGGTGGAAGTGTACGGAAAGTATTGCTAAAGTATATCTAAGAAGTATAGCTCAAGTATGTAAAGTATAATTGAAGCATAAGAAAAGTATGTTTAAAGTATAGAAAAAGAAGGGCCACAGTATGTGTTTATAGCCGTCTTCTTGATTATGGGAGATGATGGGATACCTGAAATGCATAAAATTAGAGATCCAGAATCATGCTTTCCATAACATAAGAAAATTTTGTTAGCAGCTTTTGAAATAAGTAAAATACAAATAAGTAAAATTTTTATTGTAGCATAAATTCTTTGACTTTATATTATAAAAAATTTAACGTGAAATATTTCATCTAAATAACAATTTGATTGAAACTTTTCAGGTTTTATGATTATAATTCTAATAATTAGGAATCAATGATTCTGGATCTCTTACCCATTTATAATATAAGGAGAATATAAATTTTGCAATATAGATCCTCATGCTGTGAGACTACATTCAATTCCAAAGTGTATTTCGTAAGAAAAAGTGGATCGAATTTTCATGGAACTTTCAAATTTGATTAAAGTGCTTTTGCGTTGCACTCGGGAACAATCTTCAATATAATTTTTACTCACGAAATCACTAGAATCACGAACTTTTTATATTATCGGTCAAGCTGTCATTCATAATTCATTATTTTTATCCCGTTTCTAAGATATCTTGAAAAACAAATAAATACCATTCTATGACCAAAACGACGACCAAACTAAAGAAAAGGTGAATTGTATGACCTACACTTTAGCTATATGTACTTAAGTATAGATAAAGTATAGACTATACTTCAGATATACTTAAGTACAGATAAAGTATATCCCATACTTCATGTGTACTTCAGCTATACTTTAGCTATACTTGAGCTATACTTAAGCTATACATGAGCTATACTTTAGATATACTTTAGCTATACTTTAGTAATACTTTAGCTATAGTTTATCTATACTTTAGCTATACTTTATCAATGATTGATCACTCCCATAGTTATGATTTTTTCCCATTTGGATGCCTTATTTTATGCTTTTCAAATTTAAAGTGTAAAAAGTTAAAAATAAATAGTCTTCATTCATTCGCATCTAATACATTCTGATAGCAGCATGAAGTTGGTTCGCGGAGATGATTAAGCTTTTTTAGTTCTGTTTTTTAAATTAGTTCGTTTTATTAATTAAAGTTTAGAATTACGTAACTGTAAAATGAAATCATGTTCAATTCAGAATATATGAAATTCTTTGGAATTAATTTTAAATCTTTGAAGTTATACAATCAAATGAAATTCATGATTGGAAACTTATATTTTTGAAATAAATATGTTTCTTAAATTTTTTCTATCAGTTAATAAGTTTTTTATTTTCTCGTCACTTAGAATATAACCTTTTCGACTTTTGATATTAGTTCAGCCTTCAGCCTTCAGGCTTCACCCTTCTTAGAGCACGCAAAATTGAACATTTTTTTATTTGAATTACTGGAAAATGGTAAAATATCAAATTTAAAATCCAAAGCTTTCAAAGCGTGAAAAAAATCAATTTCTTTCTTTAAAATTAAGACTTTTATATTTCGAGCAATGGAAATTCTCGAATTTCTTGAATATTCTGAATTCTCTGAATTCCTTTATTATTTTGAATTTCTTGAATATTCTAATTTCCTTAAATACCTTAAATTCTCTAAAATACTTAATTTCACTGAATTTCTTGAAATGCTTGAATATTTTGAACTTCCTAAATTCCTTGAATTCCATAAATGCTCTGAAGTCCCTGCAATTTTCTGAATTCAGTGAAATCTTCGAATGATCGGAATTTCTTCAATATTCGGAATTCTTTGAATCCCTGAATTCAGAATATATAGGAAATTCCTGAATTTCATCAATAATCTGAATTATTTTAAATCCTTTAATTCTTTCTATCCATCTGAATTTCTACTATACATCTGAATTCCTTAAATATTCTGAATTTTCTGAAATCCCTAAATTCATTTACTTCCTCTGAATTCTGTACAATATTTTTAAGTTCTTCAAATTAAGGGAATTTTCAGAATTCAGGAAATTATACGAATTCAAGAAATTTAGATGATTGGGAAAATTCCATAAATTCAGAGAACTTCACGAATTAACAAAATTCCAAAATAATACAATGTATTTAGGAAATTTAGATGAATTCAAGGAATTCAGAGAATTTAGATGTATTCAGATATATCAGAGCGTGCAAGAAAGTTAAATGACATTTAAGGAATGACAAAAAATACATCGAATTTAAACAATGAAAAAGAAATCAAAGGAATGAATCACTTAAAATTACAAATTTAATACTGATACATACTTAAAATTTAACTATTTCACTGTATAATAACTTTAAATTGAAATTCTCCATAATTGAAAATTGCCAAAGAAGGATTAAGAACTCAATACTTTCGAGGTAGCTTTCCAATTTTCTAAGCCCCTTTCCACTTTCACAAAATTGTACAATTATTGTGGAGTAAGCAAACAAAACATGATAAATACATTATTTGAAGAAAAAAAATGAGTAATGCATGGTTTTAGAATTTTCAGGACTCGAGGAATATGATTATTGACCATCGGTTCATACAAAAAAATTCCATCCCATTCAAATTACGCTTTAAAAATTTTGTAAACTTCAAAATATATAAATTAAAATCCGTATATTTTGTACTAAAGTGTTCATCATGTCATAAACTCTGCATAAATCCAAGCTAAAAGATTCAACAATTCGCTAATATTGAATAACAAGCTAGATGGTTTCCTCTATGTGATCCTATTGAAAATTATCTTCTATCTCTGGTGTTTTTGAAACATAGCACTTGTATCATTATTGAGAAATCATCTCGAATAGATTTATTATCGATTGTTCTCTTGCTCCTTAATTTAAAATTGGAATCATAGTGTGCAATCTTGTTTTATATATGTGCGCTATTAATTTGCGATGCAATATTACACGTGCGCTGTAGGGCGCGTTTAATTTCTAGTAAAGAAGTCAAATACAAGACTTAATTGGTTTGAGATTTCTAGAATAATTTCATGAATCCCAAAAGATTCGAACGATTTTCAGAATATAAATGAAAGTTCTTCCAAACAGGGCAAAGGGAAGGAAGCAAGTGTTGAGAGGGTACAACCCCTGTGCAACAGCGGCCAACGGTCTTTGCTCACGTAGGGCGAGTAAATCCGAAAGACGAGCTGACAGAACCACGAGAATGTTAGTAGCAGTGCTTTTACTTTTCTTGGTTACAGAGATTCCCCAAGGGATTCTTGGTCTCCTCTCTGGCCTTTTGGGCGATTGTTTCTTCAGATATTGTTATCACAATTTCGGAGAGATAATGGACATATTAGCCCTTATAAATGGCGCAATAAACTTCATCTTATACTGCTCCATGTCACGACAGTTCCGAACAACTTTTGGACAGCTTTTCAAACCCAGGATCATCAAAAAGTGGCATCCAGCTTCCCAACAAACTGACGTACAAAGTACGTGTGTATGATTATGGACACGTTCGTGTATACGTGGGTTAAAAGAGACTCCTGGGAGTGTAAAACACAGTGAAATTGTATAAGTTTAGTGTTTCAGTTAGAGAACAATATTTTCCTTAATCACAGATTTTTAAAATAATTCGTCGTATCCAAATGAGATCTTGGAACGTGCAAAAAAAAATTGTTTGAAGAGGGCGCTGATGCACCATACGTTGCGTATGGCAATTTTTAAGCTTCCAGATTTCGCCACCGACATAGAACTTTTCCATTGGGACTCCTGAGATATAACCTTTCAGTATGCATGTACCGAGATAGAACCTTGTAATTTGGACACGTCAAATGCTTAGATTGTTTCGACTGAAAAATTATTGGTTTACAGAATTATTTTATAAACTAATTTTGAGAGGTTCCAGGTCAGGAAGTTCAGAGTTGTCACCGATATGAGATTTTACTTTGAATTTTTTTAATGGATTTGTTTAAAAATACGATACCTCGGAAATTTTTCAACCGATTTTAATAACAAATTTTAGGTGCCAGTTATTTCTTAGGATTTTATTTTTTTTAAACTGTGTAGCCTCTTCTAATTGCCGTGATATGCACTTTTAATTTTCAGAAGAAAATACTTATCCGATTTGAAATTTTTTTTAGAACAGAAGCTAATCAAATTCCGCATCAATTTCACAGCACAGATTTTTGAAACAGTTTTTTATTTTATTTTTTTTATTTTATAACATAAAAGGAAAAAAAAGCATTTTTTTTAATAGTACCTTTTTTGAAAAATACTTGGATTCATTCCAAGATTACTTTAAGAAGTAAAGCAACTATCCAAAAAAACTTTTCCAGTAGCAGCGTAGATACTTAAAAATGTATTGAATTTGTTATAAACAAATAAGTGCTTGCAAATTGTTTCGTGGGGATTGCCTGCGATTCTTTAATTGTGTCGCACGAAACGTAAACAATTTACAGACATAAAGAGTTTTTACATTGAATTAATAAAAGTTTTTAAATAATTTGTTTTTTATAAACAAATTTGATAAACCATTATCTACATCAGATATTTGTGATGGAATACATCAAAAGTTTTCTGCGTAAACGACCAAAAATTAATCTGCAATAACACCTGGTTATCATAATTAGTCATTTAATTATTTTTATTATTATTCAAATATGTTTAAATAAATAATATATAAATATAATAAATAATATTTATAAATAAAATATAAATATATATAATATACATATAATATTAATATTTATGATTATTTAAATAAACGTAAATTACAAATGCTCTACTGGGCTATTTTTCGACGTATAAAGTTGGATCTTTCAACCCTTGAGCAAAAAATTTGGCATTTCGTTGAGGAAATTAATAGTCAATTATTTAGCTATTTTCCAAGACTTAAACATTTGTTTTTAACAGAATCAACTGTTAATTACTCATTTTTAAACATTTTATAGACACTTCAATAACAAAAAACTAATGCTGTTGTTACTTACAGTGTTATAAATAAATTTTGCTTGTAGAATGCAAGTTAAAACTAAAATTCAGTTTTTCTTATGACATTTACTGACAGTTAAATTAAACGAGATGATTTTATTTCTGAATTTCGACATAATACCTATGATTAAAATCGGTTTAAAATTTTCCGAAATATCGCATTTTCAAACAAAAATACGGCTTTAAAGTACTATAGACGTATTCACTATAAATGTATTTATTTGTGCTCATTTTATGAGCATTTAGCTTCCTCATAAGTATCAAATAAATTTCCATCCTCATAGGGGGAAGTGTTCCCTAACAAAAGAAAAGAATGGATACTTTCAATATTTTTCAAGCTTAGTATGTTTATGTCTTTCCGAAAATTTATTTTCAGAAAATCATAGGGCCCACCAATATGTCAACTGATGTATTCTGTTACGATGCACAACTTTTTGAACTGCGGTGGTTTTATAATTCAAATTAAAACCTCATAGAAACAATGTAACTTTTCTTACAACTTTCTGAGTAGCTATTGATCAATCAATAATGGTCTTGGAAAGTTCGTCAAAGGATCAATCCACGCGTCTCGAAGATTCGAAAAATTACATCAAATGCAGTACTATTGTATTCTCAATAAAAAAAATCCTCTTATAAACAAGGAAAGTAATTTTGTTGACAAATTTATTAACGATATTGATAGGTTATGGTTGATCGTGAAAAGTTCTTAATTTTAGCAATCGATGCATCTCGAAGACGTGAATAAATATATTATATACATTATGGTTGTATTCCCAATATTAAACAAGTTTTCTTTATATCAACAAGATGAACAACTTTTTTTTTCAATTCATAAATCGGTATTACTAGATCATAAGAGTGTATAGAAGGTTCGTCAATAGGTCATTTGACGTATCTCGGAGACGCAAACAAACATTTCAGATACAGTACTGTAGTACTCCTAATTTAAGCAAAGTTGTTCGCATATAAACAGAATACACCATTTTTTTTAATCTTCATAAATCGGTACTGGTCGGTCATCAAAGGTTCACCAATAGGTCAATCGATGCGTCTCAAGGACGCTGACAAATATTCTATATGCAATATTGTCGTGTTTTGAATATCAAACAAAATTTTCTTATATAAACAGAGTAAACCCTTTTTTGAAACTTCATAAATCGATACTGGTCGGTCATAAAAGGTTCACCAATAGGTCAATCGGTGCCTCTCAAGGACGCGAACAAATACTCTAATGTTATATTGTCGCGTTTTGAATATCAAAATTTTTTTTTCATACAAACAGAATGAACCATTTTTTTAAATACATAAATAGGTACTGGAGGGTCCTAAAAGATTTATCAATAGGTCAATCGATGCGTCTCAGACACGGGAACAAATACGTTAGATATCGTATTGTAGTATTTTGAATATCCAAAAAGTTTTTCTAATATAAACAAAGTAAAAATTTTCTTTTCAAATCTCTAAACGCCAGAAAAAACTACTTCTAAATGGTCGACCTAGCTCAAAATCCTATCAGACATGGATATCAATCGGAGCTATACTTCATCCAAATTTCATCATATGTGAAAAAAGTATATTTGAAAATTTAGGTCATTACAAACCTCCCTCTATGAGGAAGAAAAAATCGAAGTGATGTAGCATTCACAATTTTGAAATATTTTCAAATACTAACACTATTATTTCTCTCAGTTTTAAGAAAATCACTCATATCGATAACAACTCTGATATTCCTGATATGGAATGCCATGGACGTCCCGTGAAAAGCCTGAAGTGATGCAATATATTTCACGTGAAGTTTTGGTAATTATGTCACATTGTGGAATTAAGTTGTGGAAATCAATTAATAAAACTTCAGTGGACTTTCTGAAGACAGCGAAGAGAATGAAGTCATAGACTTCACATAAATTACATGTAAATCAGAAGAAATTGTGGAATGCAACTAAATTATTGAAGTTTAAAAAATGAATTATGTCAACAGTAAACGTTAGTCTCTTGTAAAATGATTAGTCGCTATACTGAAGTAATTCAGTCATTGAAATTAATCCAGTCATGAAAGTTATGATAGTCACTCTGAATCATTGAAGTAATAAATTCAAGTCACTTGAAATCATAAGTACATAAGTACATAAGTATCAGTCAATCAAGTTTCCAACCTTTTGTATATAAACACTAAATAATAAAAAATCTTTGAAATAAAGTCTTCAGTCAATGAAATTATCCATGAAAATTAATTTAACATTAAAAATAAGCTGATTGATTAATGAGTGCGTGCTTGGATCGATCATTTTCAAACTATAGAAAAAAATGTTAAAAATTACATTATTTAAGACAATTTTTTAACTAATTTTAATTAGAATTCAGTGAGTGATAAGGGGGACTAAACATGCTGATAAAATACACTTTTATGCGAATAAACGCTCATTATAGAAGAATAAGAACAATGTTTATAATTATATTTAACAATTAGCCTGATTTCGCGTCGCTTAGAAATTAACTTAATACTTTGAACAAGAAAAGCACAAATTTTATAAGCTAATTGTTTGTGAATAAAAATGATATATTAC
>CAKNWU010273636.1:8253-29844 GCA_932072015.1 Andricus quercustozae
ATCGGGTAGTGTCACGCTTACCCCTAGAGGCTCGCCGAAAGGGAAATAGCTTAATGATATATAATATTATCTTATTGGCACATTTTCGAAAGTAATACTTTCCCCAATATTGATTAAATAACAAATTTTACGGGCTATGAGGGACGTATTTTTTCTAACTTTGCCACTTGTTGCTCGAGAAGGAGATTTTCGGGATTTTCGAAATAAAAATATGGGGCACTCTTCGTTAAGTGTACCTACTCCAAAAAAATCGGCCACTCTAGGATCGGACTCAAACTTGAGCAAAGTGTTTCCCCATTACACGGTAGTTTCTGGGGACAATTTTTTGTCATTTGGATAAATATTTTACGATGGATGGGGGGTGGAAGGTACTATATATTTTGTGCCGGAAGGCTGTTTTCAGATTTCCTTAACTGCTTTTCGTACTGGATAAAAAATTGTTGACTTACATGTTTTTGACACAATTTTTATACGGTCCATCGAATAGCTAAAACTATTTTTATCAATATATTTATAATTTGACTCCCATTTTTCAAGATAAAAAGTTTTTTGATTTTTTTTAAGCTCGAACCTTTTATTTTATTTTTATTTTTTTGTTTCATAAATAAAGTTTAGGATTCTCACATTCGAAGCCGTTAAAGACAAAAGGTATCTTTTTAATTTTGTTATTGAGGAATTAAATGTTTTTAATTTTGTTTCAGAAAGTTTTGTACTCTTATAATATCAATACAAACATTTTGTTCATTACATTTTCCATCGTACCTTTCCCGCCCTTTCCAGTGGTCATAAGTGTTTTTTGAAAAAAAAATTATTATTTGACCTCCAAAAATAAAAGTACCATATTTTTTCCTCAAAAGATGTTTCCAGGTCACATAATAGGTTTGTAATACTCTTGACAATCACTGGAAAGAGCGTGAAAAATCGTATCAAAAATGTATCAAAATGATTTTTTTACTGAATTGTAAATTTTGTTAATAATGATTGTAACGCTTCGATAGTCCACTTTCTATAGAATTTCTACAAGAATTCTAAAAAATTTAAAAAGGATCAAAAACACGAAGAAGGCCCTCGGTCCGATGTCTAGCTTTTTTTGGATCACTCCTTACATTCCTCAGTTCGATCCAGGAAATTAACTTATTATCCTGGTGACTTCTAAACGACTTCTACGGGGAAGTTTTATGTAGAAATACCCCCGATTCCTAAGCAATCTAAGTAAAACATTTCCAAACTTGTCCAAGCTATAATACTTGATTGCAACAGTATGACCTTAGTGCGCGAAGTGTCACACCAGATCCTTACAATAAAAGTCTACAGGAAATATCCTGAGAATTGATAATCCGTATCACCAAAATAGACTCCAAATTTAGTCTAGATGCTTCCCGTGCATCAGGGGTAGCACCAGATTTTCAAAGTAAAATTTTACAGGAATTCTCCTAAAAATTAATATTTATTTATTTTTCTTTTCCCTCAGTTTCACTCTCATTTTTGTTTAAATTCACGTCGGTGGCTTTCATTGCCTTTTTAAATGTGATGTCAGATTAACTATAAAATATTTTTTTCGCGCTTTGAATTCTTCTATTACTTTTTGGGAAATGGCGATTTGTTCATGGATTGATTCACGGACACCAGAAAAGCTCCAGATGGAAATAAATATGCACACTGTTAAGTGGTCAAGTTTAGACTAGGCGAATCTTGAGGAAAGCCAAAGTCATTAGGTTAACTGAAGGTCCTAACGCACAGGGGTACCGAGCGAACGTTTTTCTGGTGTCCTGAAAAATTTGGGGAAACGGGGTTAGGCCCTTTTGTTCCCCGACCCTTTAACTATTTTAAGACGTTTAAAAAATAAGTAGATATTCTTATTTGATTTATATATAATTTTTTTTATCTTCTTTTGAATTAATGACGGACTGGCGTGGGATAGCGAAGGAATCATGTTCAGCAATATTAAAGTCCTTTAAAATGAACCAGACAATTTCTCACCGGGATCCTGCACTTCTAGATAACTTGTATCGATTTAGTTCAGGATATGAGTCCTCGATCCTATCCAATGAAGCACTCCCTTGGTGTCCAAATAAGGGTTTTGGTTGTTGGTGAAAATTGGCACAGATGTAGCCTCCAGAAGCTACGACCACGATCGTTCACCGAACGATCGATCCCGACGCGACCAGAGGTAATACGTCATCCGACTCGTCACTTTCCGCAACACCAGAAGACGAGCTCTCCAGAAGACGCACAATTGATCTCTTATCGTTGCAACCCCGAAAACCAGCCATCCAGACTACACCTTGATAGTAACTGAGTCTCTCTCTGAAGGGAGCCCGACAGTCCCCCACCAAGGCACCATCAAGCGACAACATGAGTCACTACTCAAGCCAAAAGGTAGCCCCCAAAACTCATAAACAGAAAAGGAACCTTGAACGAGAAGAAGCATTGGGATGATGCCATGCGATGATCAATAAAGCCCGAAGGTCAATCAAAAGAGAAACAATAACATCAAATAAATTATTAATACATCTATTTGAGCATTTAAATGACATTAAATTTTATTGTCATCATATATTTGTAATGTTTATCATTGGATGTTATAGTTAGGTTTTCATTTAACCTATATATTTACCTAATTTTAGAAAAATTCTTACAAAAGAAATCCGCAGGGCCTCAAAGAAATTTCGAGAAATATTAATTAAAAATTTTAGAGAAATATTTGTTCTTCAAGCAGAAAATAATGAAAGTATAGTAATAATCCCAGATTGTTTAATAATTGTAAAATTTGGAAAAAATGTAATTTGTAATGAATTTATGAATTAAATTGAATAGAAGGGTATCTATTAGAGATGTGCAAGATCCAGAACCTGACGGATATTTGCCGGTTCGGACCCAGCAGTTTGAATAGCAGACCCGATGCAATTTCTGTCCGGATCTCTCAAATACCCGATCCGCTATTTTTCGGATCGGGCCTCTAGTTGGCTCGCCCGAAAATAATTTGTTCGCCTCTGGGCTTGATATAACCGATCCGATATTTTCGGTGCGGATATGTAGCAGATCCGAACCGAAAAATACCGGATCGGGGCGGATCTAGAATCACTATTGATAACACTGCACGAACGTGGTCAAATTTAACATTTCGGAGATATGCGGAGGCATATGGTGTGTCATTTCCTAGTGTACAGTAGACTTGCAATTTATGGTTGCGCACTAGACTCATGTCACACTTCCGGCTGCGCAGTAGACTTATGTGACATATTTAGTTGCGCACTAGAGTTATATCGCACTATCGGCTGAGGAGTAGATGTATGTGGCATTACTGGTTGCGCACTAGAATGAAATCGAACTTTCAGCTGCGCAGTAGACTTATAGGACATTGGTAGTTGCGCACTAGAGTTCTATCGCAATTCCCGCTGCGCAATAGAGTTATGTGGCAGGAATGGTTACGTAACAGAGATATATCGCAATTCCGGCCGGGCATTTACATTATTATATTAAATTACATTACATTATGTGGCATACTTAGTAGCGCACTAGAATTATATCGAACATCCGGCTGTGCAGTAGAGTTATTTGGAATACTTAGTTGCACACTAGAGTTATATCGCACTTTTGGCTGAGGAGTAGACTTATGTGGCATGAGTGGTTGCACACCAGAGCTATTTCGAACTTTCGACTGTGAAGGAGACTAATGGGGCATTTTTGGTTGCGCACTAGAGTTCTATCAGATTTCCGGCTGCGCAGTAGAGTTATCGGGCATCAGTGGTTGCGCCTCAAAGCTGTATCGCACTTCCTGCTGCGCAATAGTCTTATGTGATATACTTAGTAGCGCACTACTATTAAATTGAACTTGCAGCTGCGCAGTAGAGTTATGTGGCAAACTCAGTTGCGCACAAGACTTCTCTCACACTTTTGGCTGAGGAGTAGACTTATGTGGCATTAGTGTTTGGGCACCAGAGCTAAATCGCACTTTCGGCTGTGAGGGAGACTATTAGGGCATTGGTGGTCCATGAATTCTGTGAATTACATGAATTCTGTGAATTCCATGAATTCTGTTAATTCCATGAATTCTGTTAATTCCATGAATTTTGTTAATTCCCTGAATTTTATTAATTCCATGAATTCTGTTAAGTCCATGAATTCTGTGAATTCTGTGAATTCCATGAATTCTGTGAATTCCGTGAATATGTAGCAGATCCGAATACCCATTTGCATGCAAATCTCCTGATCGGATTTGACATCGGTAAACCCGCTTGGAAAATGTTGTGCCGGATCAATTGAAACCCGGGCCGAAACATTTCGGTGCTGTCTCTGAAAGATCCGGAACCGCTTGTTTCGGGTCCGTTCCTCCTACAGGCCCGCCCGAAGAATTCCGGTCCGGGTTTTGCACATCACTGGTACCTATGCATTAACCCATGCTTAGGGACCATCTAGACTGAATTTAGAGTTAATTTTGGTGATCCTGGTTATCAATTCCTCGAATACTTCCTATAGAATGTAAAAATTATCCAAAATTCCTCCAAGATTATGCCGTTATTGACCTGGTGCAACGCCCGAAAGATGGCAAGGGCACGTTTTAATGCTCGGACATGTTGGGAAAATTTATACTTAGGTTGCCTTGAAGTCATCTCGATAATAACTTCATTTTTCCGCCTGTGGTCCAAAAATGCTAGACATCAGGCTACGATTTCCGGACAGCAGTATGCGTTGCACATTCGAAGTCTGACATCGTTCTCCAAGACCTCAAGAAACAAACTGTATTCCTGATCGACTTCTGAGCTCCGGCTGACCGCAACATCACTGCCAAGGAGAAGGAAAAGGAAAAGAGGTATCAATACCTTGAAAGACAGCTGCCACGACTATACCCAAAATATTCGGTTAAAGTAATTGTCCTTGTGGTCGGTGCTCTCGGAGGTGCGAAACTATATCTGGTTTGTAACCTTAAAGACATACCCGCGTGCTAAAAATATGCCAAATCGAATTTTTCCTCTCACGCACATAATATAGCATATTATGGTAAAATGTTTGGTTATATTACTCAGAACGATGTTCTTTATCGATTTTAGTGCAGAATGTACAATTATCACATGGAACCGATAAATACCGAAAAGTGTTCAAATGTTCTGTATCGGGTCCGATGAAATGAGATGAAAAGCGGATTTTGTTGGGTCTTGAATATTCTTGTTGGGTCTTTTATATTACACGTATTTATCCGTCAAAAAACCTAAGTCTGGTTGGGAATGATTTTGAATGACTTAAAAGAATGAAAGTAATTTATTTTGTATTCACCATGCTGTCGATAGTGATTATTTTACGAATTAAATAAGGCTTAATTTATGAAGACCCGATAAACTACACCAGACGTATTATTTTGTACCCAATAAGCCTCGTTTTACTGCTCGAAACTTTCAAGTTATGAAAATCCTCATACTATTAGTTATGTGTTAAGTTAATACTACGGACAGATCTGCAAATTTCGTTCTTTTTACTCAATAAGTTCCGGAGTTCTGCTTTAAGTTTTTGGTATCATTTGTTACAGTTAAATAAGTCGACCCAATGAACATGGCGTCATCAATTTTATCTGTCAGGTACATAATATGACATATTATGGTAAAATATTTTGTCATTATACTCCTAAGGGTGTTCTTTATCGATTTAAGTGCACAAAGTACGATTATCTCATGGACCCAATAAACACCGAAAAGTGTTAAAAGAGTCTTTATCGGGTCTGATGAAATTACCTGAAAAGCGGTTCGTGATGGGTCTTTAATATAATATAATTTATGACGACCCCATAAACGAAACTAGACTATTTCGTTTGTAGCCGATAAAGGAAGGGAAATTCAACGTAAAATAAGATAAATAGCTAGAAAATTGAGGGACGAGGGAAAGGCAGATAAGGTAAGACACCAAAAATCTACACAGATGAGGGATGGTGCAGATGGCATAAAGAAAAAAAAGAACTGGTGCAGAATGGCACGCGTTTTTTAGGGTAAGAGAGAAGGGAAAAAAAGGATAAGGATTAGGCTAAAAGAAAGGAAAGTTATAGGAATTAGATCAAATATAGGGCGAAAAACAGGAGGACAGTCCAAGAAAAAGAGGAGGAAGTTAAGATAATTTTTCGGAACTTTGCATGAATAAAGAAGGACAGCGAATCCTGGAAATATATAGAAAATTCTGAGGTGGTAGGTCTAACGGAAATGTAGGTGGTAGAAAGGGATTGGGAAAGAATAAAAAGTATATTGCCGAAGGGTTTTAAGTGGGAGTTAAAAGGGGCCAAAGGAGCAAAAGTAAAGGGTAGAGCTGAGTAGAGTTGGGAGAGTGTGAAGAAAATAAAAATAGAAGATCGGGTAGAATCAGATCATCAGCCAATTGGAGTGTATCTCAAAAGTAGAACACGGAACGAGTTGGAAAAATAAAGGGGCATTAATTGGGAAAGAAGTGTGGAAAGGAGATTCAAAGAAAGATTATTAAAAAAAAAAAAGTTCGAATTTGAGAAGATACTCTTGACTGAAGTTTTGGAGGAGCTGAAGGAATAGGTCAAGAACTCTATATTTACAAAGAAATTTAAAAATAAATCGGAACTAGATAAAAGTTTGACAAATGTTTGGTGGTACAGTGAATGTAAGAAAAAGAAAACGCAGGTTAAAAAACAGTGTAAAAATTGGAGAAGGAGAAAGAGGGAAGGGAAAGATTATGTTACAACCAGTAAGGAATATAGGGAGTTATGCAAACCGAAGGAAGAAAATAAGAAAAATGAATTACAGGAAGAAATCTGAAAAATTAAAACAACAGGGGAGGCCTGGGTGTTTAATTATTAAAGGAGGGGGGGGGGGGGGTGTAGGGGACAGGATAAGCTTAAGTGATTGGGGTGAGTATTTTAAAGAAATTTTTCAAGGCTCTAGTGAAAATAAATCGGATAATTGAGAGAGAAGCAAAATAGAAGATGACGAGAAGGAGTTAGAGGATAAAGAAAAATAGGAGGAAGTCATGGGTGAGGAAATGAGGCATGGATATACAGTATAGGGGAAACAAGAAGGAGGTCAAAAGAAGTAGTGAAAATAGTATGGAATGGTGAGGATTCCCATAGGAATGGAAGGAGGGGTTAATAACGCCAATACATGAAAAGGGGGAACAAGAAAAAGTAGAAAATTATATAGGAATAACTTTCGGCGTACAAAATATATGCAATGGTGTTATCGGAAATTTTAAAGAAGGAGATCAAAGCAAAAGGGATACTAACAGAAAGTCAGGCAGGTTTTAGAGAGCGTAGAACCACGATAGACAAAAATTGGTTGCACTCATGAGATGTGAAAACGCAGAAGATTGGAATAAATACTGGGGAAAGGAAGAGGAAAGAATATGCATGCTGTGTGGGAGAGGTAGGGGGACATTAAAATACTGGAATCGCTAAGGAAATTGGGAAGGAAGTACAGGGGGAAGAGAAATAGTGAGAATAGATCATAAGAGAAAAATGTAAAAAACTGTTAACATTGAGGTTATGATAAGGACTAGCGAACAAAAAGGTATGAAGCGAACTGAGAAAAGCGAGGCATGTGCGCGACAAACTAAAGCGATGCGATAAGGCGATGCGTGAAGGCAATGCGTTAAGACGAGGCGACGAGAGAAAGCGTTAAGACAATGCCTTTAGGCGAGGCATTTAGGCGCTACGATAATGCGAGGCGTTGAGGCAAAGCGTTCAGGCGATGCGTTCAGGCGATCTTTCAGGCAACGCTATACGATGAAGCGAGATGTTAAAACGAGGCTCTAAGGCAATAAGAAATTTTTAAAACGTCACAGCGATAAGATAAGAAAGGATGATGTAACTAGTTTAATGTTTTAAACATTTATAGTATTTTGTCAAACTAGATCTTCACTATTTCCAATATACCTCCCTCGAGAGAAAGGGAGTAGAGGCTTGCTAAGCTTGGAGTGTTTTCATCGAAGAACGGTTCTGACTACAGCCGGCTCAATTCTAAATAGTGCAGATTCTCTTATGCGAATCTTACATCAACATGAAGTCGTCAATGCCGCGGCGTTTCTATACCGTGCCACAGATAGATCCGCAGAGAGACTTAGTCTCCCATTTGATTCCAGCGACAGTGCACATGGCTCAGCATCACTAGCACCTTCGGTGCTCAAAAGTCGTGCACAGGAAGAAGAACATTCGCTTCTACTAGGGGAACATGTCTTCGACGGGTCTGTCCAACATGTTTATCAAGTCTGCTGGAGTGAGATCGGAGACTGAGGGCTTTATTTTTGCCTGTCAAGTCGGCCTCATAGAAACCTTAGTTAACCACAAGCGCATATTAAATTTACCTGTAGGCGATACCAACTGCCGAGCATGGAAGAACGAGCCAGAAACACTTAAACATGTTCTCAGTGGATGCCCAAAGTATGCACGCCACGGATACATAAAGAGAAACAATGCGGCTCTTCAAGTGTTGTATTACCATCTTCAGCACTTCTATGGGGGATCAGTGCTACAAAGCTTGATATTATCCTCCAAGATCTATAGACGAAGATCAATTACGTGATTGAATTCTCGCCACCAGCTGATGGTAATATCACGGCAAAGGAGGAAGAGAAACGGAGTAAATATCAAGAACTTCTTCTCAAACTTAGCTGGCTGTACCAAGACTACAAAGTCCATCTTGTAGTTATCATAATCGGCAGCCTTGGAGGACTAACAGCTTTATCTCTCAGCCAACTCAACAAGATTCCGGGTTGCCAGCGTCAGGCTCAGTCCATCGCGAACCGGATGCAAAAGGCTGTTCTTCTGAAGTTACTTTATCTGATCCGTCAAAACTGTTCCTTATAAAATTCTATGTACAATTGAATGGTGGCTGTAAAAATGTATCCAGCGGTGAAAACTTCACCTTCAACTCCCCCGTCTGTCCAATAAGGCCATCCGCGGCTAGAGACCGGACTCCAAGGAACAGTGCTGTGCGATGTCATCTCGCAGCAGATGTCGGAAGCAGTATGATTGGATGACGTACACGTTCCAGTTGTGTCCGGATTAGTTCCTTTAAAGAATTATGATCGTAGCTTCCGGAGCCTATACCTTAGCATAATAAGCAACCAGAGGCGACTGTTGTCACCTTCAAGGCTCGCAGCTATGCTGGAACACCAAACCCATGGAAATCATGGACAGACTTGTGAATATGTTGAAACGCTTGTCACTTCCCGACGATCGTCGGGGTACCTCTGGAGTCACCGCTGGGGGCCACAGAATGCTTGACGGTGGTGATGGTAAGCTGCGAGATGGTCACGCAGATCTCACTAATCAAACAGCTGGACGGCAAGAATATCTGCGACAAACGGTAAACATCGGAACATCAACTGTGCCTGCTGAGGATGCTTTGGCTAGCGTTAGCAATTTTCAGCCAACCACCTCAACAGAAATACCGGGGGATAGCAACAACCTTATCGCTAAGATGAAGGACATCAGGAATAATCTACACATCGCAGAAGACCGAGCAATGAAGATTAAACAACAGGTTGATTTGGTCTGGAAAAACGTCGATAATGAACATCAGCTGCAGAGATATGAACAGAGATGTTGTGCGCCTTCATTTCTTGGCCGAGAAAAGTCAGCAAAGTGTGAGGAAAGAACACCATCAAGTCTTCTCACGTGAGTACCCAGAGGTAGCCACAAGAATAAATGAGTAGAATCTAGTAGACCAAAAACGCTCAATATCTGTAAACAGATTGCTTTCGGCTGTTGAAATAGCTGCCATCAAAATGGAAGTGGATCAGCAGCTTCCTATCGAAAGATGTGAACAACGAAGACTGGAATTTAGCTGAAGGCGTAGGTACTACGGAAAATTTACATCAAGTACCGGATCCACTAGAACTACATCCGGACATTAATAAAGATGATGTAAACACCGGAAAGTTAGAAAACCTACAGCTTCGAGGTGCAAACTTTTGTATTTATATTTGTTATTGTGCATCGGTCGCAGCGGTTAGAACGCTGGGTCGCAGAAATAGGCCTACAAATTCAGTCTTCATTCCAGGAAGGGAACCAGATCAACCATGGAAGATCAGTTTAGATATGAATTTCAGCAAAGTAATGTGCAAACTAGGATCCATTAACTCAATATAAGAAAGGAAATAGAACCAGAAAGCTGATACACCATGTTACTAAAATCCTCCATCCTCGGTACATCGAGACATTGAAACCAGCAATATTGGATGAGATTATAGACTTCCAATAAGAGTGACTAGATGTTCTTACTGCTAGACTGCGGTGGTACAAGAAAAGTAGTGGGAGAAGGCAACAAAACCACCAAAGTCCCTCCATTGGAAGACATGACTTACTACTGGTCGTGTGTTTCAGGAAAAATGAAGAAAAGCAACTTAGAGGCTGCGTGGTTTCAAATACAGAAACCAGGAGCAAACAATAACCCTAAAATGGAGCTACTAACATTACAGATTCAGATGTTTGAGCAGTTTTGAAAAGATCAAGTAATTGGGAAGCTCCAGGTCCAGGCACAGGCATGTTGCACAATTTCTAGTCAAATTACTTGATGAGACCATGCATTGGCAAGGTGTTTTCAGAACATCATCCAGATCGAACACCCAGATCCGATGCCAGGCTTTATGATCAAAGGTATTACGTAAATGTTGCCTGCAAACCAGATGTTAAAAATCCATTGCAGATAAGATATATTCTCACTGCGACGAGAATGACATCCTTACAAAACAGCAAAAAGTATGTTGTGAAAACTCGAGAGGCAGTAAAGATATAATTACCATAGACTCTGTTGCCATGGCGCAAACTCGTAAATATCAAAGAAACTTGAACATTGCATACATTAACTAAAAGCAAGCGTTTATTTCCGTACTACATGACTATTTGCTTGAAGTATTGAAAATTTACAAAATTTGCCCACACATCATCAACTTTTGAAGTCGAACGATGAAGCTTTGGGGTACTAGAATCAAGTGTTTTGATCATGGATCATAATGAGGATGGATGTTAACTGGCTCATCTTCTATACATGGATGACCTGAATCTATACGCTAGCTTGGACCAGAAACTGCAGCAAGTGATTGATTTTACAAAGCAGTTTTCCAATAATATCTACATGGAGTTCGGACTAGATAAATTCAGAACAGTGCATTTAACCAGAAGAGAATTGCGGATTACAGAGCTAAAGAACGAGTTTTTAGAATGACATTGGGGCAATGGCTGATTGTTCAGCATACGATAATTAAGAAAAGCCTAACTGCCTTCACTAAAAGACTCAGATTGATTCTGAAGAGTTCTAAACTGGATTATATGTTCATGAAATTTGTTAACTATAAAAAAATTGTACAGTAGTCAAACTATTTGCTTTTTTTCTATGCTCACTCCGCCGCCGGGCCAAGATGAAACTTTACGCCCGCTACATGAAATTTTACGCCCGCTACATACATTCTTACGCCCGCTACACATACCCTGCACCCCGCAAGTGAGAATATGGAGGAATTGATCTTTATCTTTGAAAAAATTGTATTGCTAGACCCGACAGTCTACCTTCTGCAGAGTACGCTATTTCTTCCTTTCACCTATAATCTAAAATTTTTAAGTACACCAAACATCCTCTATCGGCTTCACATGCTTGTTTTCAAGGAGGGGCACAAAAAGTATGGTGTGTTTCAAGGGCGTAAAGAAGGCTACTTTGATGAGTTTTGATCAGTTGTAAAAGAAAAGTAAAAATATCGTTTTGTACGTTTGTTAAGAACGTAATACTCTTTCATTCTAAACATCGTGAATGCACTTAAAAATTAAAAGCTGCAGATCTTTTTTAATAGTGAAATCAAGTGTTGCACTAACGTGTAGCGGAGTGCGCGAATCACAATTGCTATTATTTAATAATTATATATTCGTTAAGCAGCAGTACACTATCTTTATTTTACATTTTTTATTTTTTGAAGGTTTTGAAGTTCTACATATCCTCTGTCAGTGCATATAAGCAGTGTAATTCAAAAATTTCTTTAGAGAATTTAAATGATATGGATATTTCTGGTACCTACAATTGTACAAAAAATGCAAGTCTTTTTTAAATCTGATGATTTTTTACTTAAAATACACATTTCTTGTATTAAACGCCAATTCAACCTGAGATATTCTATGAAATGCTTTGAAATCTAAAATTTTTTTACTAATATACAAATACATTCCGACAAAAAACACTAAAATAACAGAAAATTGTTCAGAATTTTAAATCTTCACAGAGATCTAATGATTTTTGTTCAAATAACCGATTTCCTCTAAAATACGTTAATATAACCTGAAGCTGTTAAAAATTGCAAATGTTAAATTAAATTTCATTGAATGTTGAAAAATGTTAATTACGGGTGAAAAAACTAACAAAAAACCTAACGTTGTTTTTAATTTTGAGTCATCTTCGAACCTTTAAGATTTCATGCTAGAATGTTTGCTTAATATTACTAATTTCTAGCGATAAATGCAAACATAAAACGTCATAAAACATGTTTTCTATGATTTTTCTTTTCAAAAAGGATTATTCAGATTTACTTTTCAGAATTTCAAATTGAAGATATAAAACAACTTCAAGTAATAAAAAGCCAATCAGTTTTTCAACGATAATGAATGTGACATTTTCGAACCAAATTGTTACACCACTTTTTTTGTATAGGATATCATAAAAAGTATCTATATTTTTGAAATTCCAGACGAATTTTTGTTAAAACTAGTAATAAAAATGTGCCCGTTGCAAATTTATTCTGAGGGTTTGATCACAAAAATGGTAATTTGATAATGGGTGGATTCCAGACCATTCCCAAAAGATGTTTAAACATTCGCATCATCGATTTTATTTTAAGGAATTTCTAGAGATCTCAAAAGATAACGAGGGATTTAAATGTATTTAAGAGCTATCATGAGATTTCAAGGGATTTTAAAGAACTAATACATATTCCATTCTCGCAATAAAAAAAACTGATACATCAGTCAAATAAAATATTTCAAAGATTGAAAAATTGTCACTAAAAGGTTTACGTATAGGTTTATACCACCAAAACAATAATCTACGAGCTAGCAAGTGTTAATGAAATGATCACAATTAAAAGATACTAGACCAATAACAGATTGTTATTTAAAGTATAATATATAGTTAAAAGTTTGTCATAAGGACAACCGCAGAATTTCGCTGGGAACAGGGACCCTATATGGAGGGATCTGAGCTCGTCCTTCGTCCATGGAACTACTCCAAGTGAATGGAGTGCTACCGGGACGACAAGCGTGTTCGTCACAGATACTTTATTTCTCGCCGCCAATTCGGAAGACCAAATTCGCCGGATAAGACGCTTGCATGTACATCAGAGAGAATCCTTTATAGATGTCACGTCCCGAATGTTTATGGGAGTTTGAATCAAAAGCTTTCCGGTAATTAATCCACGTCATCCATAGGTAACGATGATAGAATGCTGCGCTTTCACAGACACATCTATCGATGAGCAGGTTCTTCCGACATCCTGCTACGCCTTTCTTTGAGCCACGTTGTTCGTACATCTCTCGCTACGCAGGTCCAATTTTCCAAACAATCCTACCATTTAGGACAGCTGTGAAGATCTTATACAGTGTGTTCAGACAAGTTATTGGCCTGTAATTTTTAGGGTCAGCTAAGTTGCCCGCCTTCGACAGGAGCACTTTGCGCCTTCTACCAACCACTCCGGAATAGGTTCTGCCGACTTTAGATATGAGGTGAACATGCGGACAAGATGCTGGTGGGCTGAAGGAAACTTCTTCCACCAGACGGTCTTGATACCACCTGGTTCCGGAGCGGAATGTTTCTTCATGCCTCTTAATACGTTTTTCACCTCCTCGGTGTATTGATAGGTGGGCATTACTCTTCAGGTGTTATGAGGGCACTGCACAGCTCCTTTAAGCTATTTATATTCTTCTGGTGTTCTTTCAGTGGATGCTGGACTTCGTGAACTTCTCTCCAAAAATGCCTCGACCTCCTCTGGTGTGAGCGGGTGGACGAAAGTAACTGGAGGGTCTTGGAAGAGTCGAGATGGGCTAGACAAAGCTTCGTCTCCACGAAACTCGTCACCCAATTCAGCCAGATCATTGTGCTTAAGAGAAACCTGAATGTTGATGTTTCTCCGGGTCCTGAAGCATCGCTCTTCCTCTATTGGAGGCCTGCTCGTGGTTGGTATCAGTGTCGCCTCTCTTTCTCTGTTGCCGGATTGTTCTGGCTGCGGTTGAGTAGGTGCTCCGCTTATATAACCCCTTTTCTGGAGTTCCTCGGCACGGTTTCGCAGACGTTTATGCGAAAAATGCGAGAGCTCTGGGTGTTTCTCGCAAGTTTCTGCTAAGCCCCAAGATCTGGCTGAAATGCATGCCTCTTTTCGTGGAGAAATCTCGCAAGAGTTCGACCTCTGGACCATCAAATTCTCAGTTTATGGTGCTGCGAGAGCTTTGGCTTATTCAAATCGAAGGCTCAAACCGACGATAGATCAAAATACCAAAAGACGCTTACATCAGCTGAACGAGAAGATTGGACGGGCAAGATAGAATGCGTCCCGTGTTCAATGTTTGATTGACTATATAACATCTGGTAGACCGTTCACGGAATGGGTTCGAAAGTTCGCCCAAGAACTGAGGATCTTGAATCAAACACTAAACAAGTCAAAGCTGCTGACAATCAAGCAGCATATTGTTGACAAAATACAGCTGTTATCTTACGCAATGGGGAGAATACAGAAGATGGAGAAATGGATCAGTGATAATCAAAAGTTTCTCGCTCACCCATCACGCCTGTTCAGTGATCACCCTCTTCGGTCAAAAATCCATTCAAGCCCAACGAGGAAGAGAATTCTTGGAGAGGGGTATACAAGGTCCCGAAAACACTAAAGTTGAAAGAAGATACTGATAATATCATCCGCTTTAAGGAATTTTGCGACAACTTCATAAAATATGAGGAGGAATGTCCATCAATCACTGCTGAAGAGGTGGCAAATGGACTTAGAGGTACGCATAACATTTCCGGAGCTAGACCAGATTGTATCAAGAACTTCTGGTGGAAGAAGTTAACTTCTGGTGGAAAATGTTTACTTCTGGTGGAAAATGTTTACTTCTACAGACGCCCATTCCGCGGTGACTGTTATTAGGACGCACTAAACTCCTACCGTAAAAAGGCAACTTGTCCAACCTAGAGAATTACATGCCAATAACTTGTTTGAACACACTGTATAAGATCTTTATAGCTGTCCTAAACAACAGGATTGTTCGGCGAATTGAGCCTGTGTGGCGTGAGATGTACGAACAACGTGGATCGAAAAAAGGTGTAGCAGGCTGTCGAGAGAACCTGCTAATTGACAGGTGTGTCTGTAAAGACGCTGTAGCCCATCAACGCGCCCTGTCAATGGCCTGGATTGCCTACCGGAAAGCTTTCGATTCAACCTCTCACAGACTTATCACAGCGAACTAAGGGATCAATTGCGACCTGTATACACAGTTCTTGGATATCAGAAAATACAAAATCTAAAACTCTGTCTAGACTATTTGATACTAAATTTAATTGTTTGAGGTTTAGGAAACCGTAAGTGGTTGCAATAGTTTCGGCTGCGTTGAGTGTCGGGCCACTAACTAAGGGTCCTGATTCCATTGAGACACCTAGTTCGTCATTTGACCATGAGATCCCAGGTAAATTGTAGTCACCTAAAAGTAAGAGTTTAGCGGGGTGGAATCTAATAGCGATGTTGCTGATTTCGGTACAGTGCCTTAGGTAAACTTCATGCGACGAAGCGGGGGAAATATAAGTAGAGCTAACTATATAATCAGTATGAGTAAATTGAACTTTAACAAAAATCTGTTGAACACTGTTTTCTGAGGTAGGTATAAGATTACAACGTAGTTCATTTCTTACGGCTATTAATACACCCCCGCCTCTTTCAAGAGCGCTGGTACTTGAAGATCTATCTGCCCGAAATACGTGATAATTATTAAGGCCGAGTTCGGCATCGGTTATGCCAGGATGCAGACAAGTTTCCGTAAATACGATGACATCCCATCGAGTAGATGCGAATGAGATTGCGTTTCCTAGTTCCGCAGTTTCGTTCTTAGTCCTCTCACATTTTGGTAGTAAACGGGTATACTGGTAGACCTGGAAATTGATGACCCGGGCGAAACTTTCCTTATTTTTTTGCATTTGGTGGATTCTTAGTAGGATCGACATTAATAATTTTTGGAATACAATTAAAAAAACGGATAGTGCTATCGACTTTTCCTTCATTTCGAAGCTGTTGTAGTTCTGATTTCAGCTTTTGCAACTGTTCTCTCTGCATCACAGTTTGGTCAGCATGGAATATGTACGGGCCATCATATTTGGATTTGTTTCGCAGTAGCTTTAAGGCTGAGCCAGCATCAAAGGAGACGTCTTTGATTTTCCGAGGTTTCTCGTTAGTTTTTTTCCTTAGACATTTTTGAATTAGACATTGTAATAGCAAATATTTTTGATGTGGTTCGTATAATAAGTTATATCTACGCATACTTGAAATTGAGTTAAATTGCCACAATAATTGTCGCACGATAAGCCTTATGTTTCCAAACAGGCAGTACGGCCAACGCAGCACAAATACTTTTCTGTTTAATTAACAGTCGATTTCGCGTCCAATTTGACTACCGATAGATGTGTCCAGCGACAAAAAGCTCGTACTCAATCACAACAAAAATAGGACCTCGAATTGATTCAATTCTAAATTCAAAAATTCTTTTGCAATTGAAATTGTAAATATTCATAAATTTACCTTACGATATGTTTGAATAAAGAGAAATTGAACCAAAAACCTGCGCATCAGAATAGGGCCTCTAATCAATTCAATTTTAAATTCAAAAATTCTTTTGAAATTGCAAATCTTAACCAATTCACATTAAGATATTTGTGAATAACGTGAAATGGAATTAAAAACGTGGGTCTCAGCATAGGGGCTCGAATTAATTTAAGATTAAATTCAAAAATTGTTTTGAAATTGAAATTGTAAATCTTCATTAATTGACTCTAAGATCATTTTGAATAAAAAGAAATTGAATTAAAATCGGGGCCTCGAATTGATTCAATTCTAAATTCAAAAATTCTTTTAAAACTGAAATTGTAAATCTTAATCAATTTACCTTACGATTTGTTTGACTAAAGAGAAATTTAATTAAAAATCTGGGCCTCAAAATAGGGACTCGAATTAATTCAATTTTAAATTCAAAATTTCTTTTGAAATTGAAATTGTAAATCTAATCAGTTTACCTTAAGATATTCTTGAATAAAAAGAACTGGAATTAAAATAGGAATCTCAGAATAGGACCTCGAATCATTTCAATTTTAAATTCAAAATTTCTTTTGAAATTGTAAATCTTAATCAATTTACCTTAAGATATCTTTGAATAAAAATAATTAAATTATAAAGCTTTGTCTCAGGATAGGGCTTCGAATTAATTCAATTTTAAATTAAAAAATTCTTTTGAAATTGTAATTGTAAATCTTAATCAATTGACCTCAATATATTTTTGAATAAAAATAAATTGAATTAAAAACATGGGCCTCAGTGTAGGGCCTCGAATTAATTCAATTTTAAATTCAAAAATTCTTTTGATATTTAAATTGTAAATCTTAATCAGTGTACCTTAAGATAGTGTTGAATGTAGTGAAATTGAATTAAAATCCGGGGCCTCAGAATAGGACCTCGAATTAATTCAATTTTAAAGACCAAAATTCTTTTGAAATTGAAATTGTAAGTCCTAATCAATTTACCTTAAGATATTTTTGAAGAACGTGGAATTGAGTTAAAACACATGGGCGTCAGAATAGGTCCTCCAATTCATTCAATTTTTACTTCAAAACTTCTTTTGAAATTGAAATAGTAAATCTTCATTAATTTACTTTGAGACATGTTTTGAAGAAAGAGAAATTGAATTAAAAATCTGGGCCTCAGAATAGGGCCTCGAATTAATTCAATTTTAAATTCAAAATTTCTTTTGAAATTGAAATTGTAAATCTTAATCAGTTTACCTTAAGATATTCTTGAAGAAAAAGAACTTGAATTAAAACAGGAATCTCAAAATAGGACCTCGAATCAATTCAATTTTGAATTAAAAAATTCTTTTTAAATTGAAATTGTAAATCTTCAATAATAAACTGTGAGATATTTTTGAATAAAGAAAAATTGAATTAAAAATCTGGGCCTCAGAATACGGCCTAGATTTAATTCAATTTTAAATTCAAAATTTCTTTTGAAATTGTAAATCTTAATCAGTTTACCTTAAGATATTCTTGAATAAAAAGAAATTGAATTAATATCTGGGTCTCCGAATAGGACCGCGAATCAATTGAATTTTAAATTCAAAATTCTTTTGAAATTGTAAATCTTAATCAATTTAACTTAATATATTTTTGAATAACGTGAAATTGAATTTAAAACGAGGGTCTCAAAATAGGGCATCGAATTAAATTAATATTAAATTCAAAAATTCTTTTGAAATTGAAATAGTAAATCTTCATTAATTACCTTTGAGATATATTTTGAATAAAGAGAAAATGAATTAAAAATCTGGGCCTCAGAATAGGGCCTCGATTTAATTCAATTTTAAATTCAAAATTTCTTTTGAAATTGTAAATCTTAATCAGTTTACCTTAAGTTATTCTTGAATAAAAAGGAATTGAATTAATATCTGGGTCTCAGAATAGGACCTAGAATCAATTCCATTTTAAACTCAAAAATTCTTTTGAAATTGAAATTGTAAATCTTAATCAATTTACCTTAAGATATTTA
Source organism: Andricus quercustozae (assembly GCA_932072015.1). Lineage (NCBI taxonomy): Eukaryota > Metazoa > Arthropoda > Insecta > Hymenoptera > Cynipidae > Andricus > Andricus quercustozae. Next base: position 27,019 of record CAKNWU010273636.1, read on the forward strand.
TGAATAAAAAGAAATTGAATTAAAACCCTGGGTCTCAGGATTGGGCTTCGAATTAATTCGATTTTAAATTCAAGAACCTAAAAGTCAATTAAAAGCCTGGCCCTCAGAATACGGCGTCGAATGTATGCAATTATAAATTCAGAAATTCTACTGAAATTGAAATTGTAAATCTTACTCAATTTACCTTACGATATGTTTTAATAAAGAGAAATTGAAATAAAAACTTGGGCATCGGAAACAGGCTTTGAATTAATTCAATTTTACATTCAAAAATTCTTTTGGAATTAAAATTGTAAATCTTAATCATTTTACCTTAAGATATTCTTAAGTAAAAAGAAATTGAATTAAAATCGGGGTCTCCGAATAGGACCTCGAATCAATTCAATTTTAAATTCAAAAATTCTTTTGAAATTGTAAACCTTAATCAATCTAAATTCAGGTATTTTTGAATAACGTGAAACTTTATTAAAAACGTGAGTCTAAAAATTAGGCATCGAATTAATTTAATATTAAATTCAAAAATTCTTTTGAATTTGAAATTGTAAATCTTAATCAAATTACCTTAAGATATTTTTGAATGAAAAGAAATTGAATTAAAACCCTGAATCTCAGAATAGGGCCTAGAATTAGTTCAATTCTAAATCAAAAAATTCTTTTGAAATTGAAATTGTAAATCTTCATTAATTTACTTTATGGTATTTTTGAATAAAGAGAAATTGAATTAAAACCCTGAGCCTCAGACTAGGGCCTGGATATAATTAAACTTTAACTTCCAAAATTCTTTGGAAGTGAAATTGTAAATCTTAATGAATTTAGCTGAAGATATTTTTGAATAAAAATAAATTGAATCAAAAACCTGGGTCTCAGAATAGGGCTTCAAATTAATTCAATTTTAAATTCAAAAATTCTTTTGAAATTGAAATGGTTAATCTTAACCAACTTACTTTATGATATTTTTCAATAAACTGAAATTGAATAAAAGACCCGGGTCTTAGAATAGGGCCTCGAATTATTTCAATTTTAAATTAAAAAATTCTTTTGAAATTGTAAATCTTCATTAATTTACTTTATGATATTTTTGAATAAAAGAAAATTGAAGTAAAACCCAGGGTCTGAGGATAGGGCTTCGAATTAATTCAATTTTAAATAAAAAAATTCTTTTGAAATTTAAATCTTAAATCTTTATTAGTTTACTTTGAGATATTTTTGAATAAACTGAAATTGAATAAAAGACCTGGGTCTCAGAATAGGGCCTCGAATTAATTAATTTTAAATTAAAAAATTCTTTCGAAATTGAAATTGTAAATCTTCATTAATTGACTCTAAGATATTTTTGAATAAAAATAAATTTAATTAAAACCCGGGGCCTCAGAAAATGGCCTCGAATTGATTCAATTCTAAATTCAAAAATTTATTTGAAACTGAAATTTTAAATCTTAATCAATTTGCCTTACGATATGTTTGAGCAAAGAGAAATTGAATTAAGTATCTGTGCCTCAGAATAGGGCCTCGATTTAATTTAATGTTAATTTCAAAAATTCTTTTGAAATTGAAATTTTAAATCTTAATCAATTTACCATAAGATGTTTTTGAATATAAAGAAATTGAATTAAAAACCCTGGGTCTCAGAATAGGGCCTCGAATTAATTCAATTTTGAATTCAAAAATTCGGTTGAAATTGAAATTGTAAATCCTTATTAATTTACTTTAAGATATGTGTGACTAAAGAGAAATAGAATTGAAAGCCTGGGCCTCAGAATAGGGCCTCGTATTAATTCAATTTTAAATTAAAAAATTCTTTTGAAACAGAAATTGTAAATCTTATTCAATTTACCTTGCAACATGTTTCAATAAAGAGAAATTGAATTAAAAACATGGGCCTCAGAATAGGGCCTCGAATTAATTCAATTTTACATTCACAAATTCTTTTGAAATTGTAAATCTTAACCAATTCACCTTAAGATATTTTTGAATAACGTGAAATTGAATTAAAAACGTGGGTCTAAGAACAGGGCCTCGAATTAATTAAATTTTATATTCAAAAATTCTTTCGAAATTGAAATTGTAAATCTTAATCAATTTACCTTACGATATGTTTGAACAAAGCGAAATTGAATTAAAAATCTGGGCCTCAGAATACAGCCTCCAATTAATTTAATGTGAATTTCAAAAATTCTTTTGAAACTTAAATTTTAAATCTTAATCAATTTACCATAAGATATTTTTGAATATAAAGAAATTGAAATCAAACCCTGGGTCTCAGAATAGGGCCTCGCATTAATTCAGTTTTGAATTCAAAAATTCGGTTGAAATTGAAATTGCAAATCTTAACCAATTTACCTTAAGATATTTTTGAATAAAATGATATTGAATTAAAAACCTTGGTCTCAGAATAGGGCCTCGTATTAATTCAATTTTGAATTCAAAAATTCTTTTGAAATTGAAATGGCATATCTTTATTAATTTAATTTAAGATATGTTTGAATAAAGAGAAATTGAATTAAAAATCTGGGTCTCAGACTAGGGCCTCGGAATAAATAAATTTTAAATTCAAAAAATCTGTTGCAATTGAAATTGTAAATCTTCATTAATTTAGTTTAAGGTATTTTTGAATAAAGGCAAATTGAATTAAAAACCTGGTCCTCAGAATAGGTCATCGAATTATTTCAATTCTGAATTTAAAAATCCTTTTGCAATTGAAAATGTAAATCTTCATTAACTTAGTTTAAGATATTTTTGAATAAAGAGAAATTGAGTTAAAAATCTTTCCCTCAGAATAGGGGCTCAAATGAATTCAATTTTAAATTAAAAAATTCCTTTGCAATT
>CAKNWU010273641.1:0-31191 GCA_932072015.1 Andricus quercustozae
AAACTAAATATTCTTCCAAATCTTCGTAGATATAAACTGGTCGCTATCTTAATTGTCATTATAAATCATTTCTATTTCATGACGCATTCATAAAATACTTTAGATTTATGACATTATTATGTAGGATAGGTCAAATACAGATATAGATAGAAAATGTTTCTTAAAGTCAGCTTAAAAAAAAAAAATAAAAAAAAATACACAGATCTTTTTGTTTTTAGTTTTTATGCTTTTATTTATGACTTCCCAATATTAAAAAAAAAAAAATTTTGAGAACAGGGGTCCTGAAAATATAAATGATCGTCTAGACCGGTGACCAAGGACATATCTTAATGCTACCAAAAATTTAACTTACCATTTAAAATCAGTAGCGTTTTCCGCCGGATCATCCGTAATTCCACATAATACAACCCAACACACTGATCACTCCAGTACATGTATTGACTCATTCCAGACAAGCCATGACCTTATCAGTATCCAATACCAGTTTTCCTTTCATTCGTTCTATAGTATAACGTCTCTATCCATACGCAATCTCACAAATATAAATGACACTGAATTTCTTGAGCATACCTCTACCTATGACTTGGAAACCATCTTTACTGAAAAGAATATCCATAGAAAAGTGATTTGTTAGCCTAATTTTTATCTTCAGCCTTTGATAAACTTACGCTTCTCCATATCCTTATCAGAAATTCAACCAGCCTTCACCACAAAGCTCACATTCCTTACAAACATCATTCCTTCGCCTATAATTCACATTATTCTCTTGCACATCTATAACGCATCTCCACAGGTCGAAATATTTTCTGACGTCTGGAGTGAGGAAATTATTCGCCCTGTTCATAAAATATATAACCCTACCTTCCCTAAAGACTTCCGTCCTGTATCCATCCTTTTTGCCTTGTCCAAACCTTTCGAGCGCAATTTTCCATCATCAACTTACGGCACACCTTGAAACTAATAATGTATTGGACTCAATGCAATCCGGCTTTCAAGCCAGGCATAGTACACGCATGGCTTCACTTAAATTAACTTTGGAGTATTGACTAGGATCAAATCGCTTCACCTGTTATCGTTCTGAAAGAGTACAAACTAGCAATTGTGAGCAGTCTGATTGTGAGGAAGTTGAGAGTGGTGTCCCTGAGGGATCCACTCTTGCACCCACTCTATTTAATATTCATACATCTGAACTCGGTGGCAAACTTTGAAACTGCAACTATCACAAATATCCTGACGATCTCGAAAAATGAACATATTACCCAATATAGAGAAAGAGCAAGAGTAGTTAACGTCGCCAAAAGAAACCAATATTGTATGCTCAACTTGCTGTGTAGCCTATTTAGTAATGAATCTCCGCACTACCTTTTCAACTCTGTGAAAGAAAAACGGTACTGACATTGGTAACACTTAAGTGCTCTACCCACTAAGCTACTGGCGAGATCGAGAGAATACTCTTTTTTACAGACACTCTTTTCAACAAGGTGTTCTTATAAACCTTAAATTGAGGAGTTTACTTTCAAAAGGGCACTTTTGGCTTTTGTTGGGAAATCGGGAAAAACGTTTTACGGCATTTGTAGAAAGAACCGTTTTTCTGGGTTATTACATTATTTTTGTCCTAGACCACGTACAAAATTACCGGATGTTTATATTCTCATTATCTCCTTCCCCAGAGACTGGATGCATGCTAATTTGGTGGCAAAGCTAATGTCTAATTCACTTTTATTATGGGATAGAAAGCTTTTTGAGAGGAAACTGATACACAGGTTGATAGATCTCATCCTGAAGATACGATCAACGCAACAAATTTCGCAAGTGGATGCATGCACTTTTGAAAGTAAACCCAGTTATTTATCAGGAAATTAAGGTTCTTAACGACCGATCATCAGGGGGAATTTGTTCATTAATATGAAAACAGAGGTCTACTGTATCGATCTTAGGTTAACCCTTCAGATACAGAAAGATTTGACGCAATTTTAGACTAGCTAAGAGAATATTTTAAATATTTATTAAAGGTTGGAAACTGACTAATGCTCAGTAATTGTACTGAATATTAATCTATTTTATTTGGTACAAAAGTATAATCCATAAAAACTGACTGAAATCCTAAGAATTTCTTTGAAAATGATAAACTCTTTGAAATCGTTTAAAAATTAAATAGCTTAAAGCTTGTGAAATCCGGGGTAATTCCATAAAAATCGAGTGAAATCCTGTGCAATATCTTGAAGCCTGTAATATCTTCGAAAATTCTTTTAAAAATGATGAAATCTTTTAAATCGTCTAAAATCGAGTAAATCTGATAACGCCTCTTGCAATCCGTTGAAATTATTTTAAGTCCCCGAAAGGCTTCGTATCCAATAAAATGTGTTAAAAACGATAACAATTAGAATCTCATGAATTAAACACAAACGAATTATATATGCCTCCATCGGAATACTATCAGATATTCCTATCATGTAATATTTTCATCTAGATATAGTTGGTATCGCTACGATATAAGCGTAGAAAACGAGTTTATTCCCGATTTTAAGGAGACACAGGTTTTTGTCGTAACGAAAAATGTAAATACAACGTATCTCCAGAATAAGTAAAAGCTGTAGAATTATTCAGTGTTAATCTTCTTTTTCACATGTTATTATTGTGATAACAGATCATTGTTATCAAATTGTTGACTAATTTTGTTCTTTATCATGCTGATATTATAATGTTGTAATACGAAACTCGTTAAAAGCAATGATAAAAAACCAAAAACAAAACTTTCATATAATTTATTTCAGAAAAATTAATAACTTAAGTATCATTCTGTTTGTTTATTATAGTACAGTTTTCTATACACAGCTAAACCCTTCAATGGTCGTGAAAGTTCGGAGTATAAATGGGCTACCAAGCCCATTTATACTCTGAACAATATTATATTAATTGATGAATCAGTTATTTTCAGAAGTTTACTAATTTGAACAGTAAAAATACCGTAACTGAAGTTAATCAGTTAAACCGTAACTGCAGTGAATCAATTATAGACTTAGAATAAATTGATAGGGGAACAATTTTTGAATTAGGATTTTGTTTATACTCCAATATTATTTATAATAATAACTTTTATTTTGAAGTATTCATTTTAATAAATGAATAAGAAATTATTACAGGTGAGAAAAAATTTTAAACTTTAAAGAATTTCACATTTAAAAATGGTGCGCAAATGTATTTGGAACATACCCGAGTCGAAATTTAGGCTCTACTTTGACGCTCTCCATGCTGTCATTTATAGGGGCTAAGGTTTTAAAGTAGAGGCTATTTAAATGCGATTTTTGCCCCAACTTTGGCGCTCTAATGGGCACAAATTTCCAAATCTTCCACTTGGAGCGTCAAAATAGGGGCTCAGTTTTTGCTTCTAATTTAATGCTCCATATTCTATCTTCCTGTACAAAATAAAATTATTTGACGAAAGATTAACAGAAGTAGAGTAAGACAACAACAATTTTTATTAAGCGTTCAAAACAACGTGTATCTTTTATTGAATAAATTAATATACAAAATAATTTTTGTTTTTTTATTCGTCAACAAATCTTAAGTTTTATGCAATTTAAAATGAAAATTGCTATTTGTTATTAAATGAAGATGCAACATTTTATGAAATATGTACAAAATGTCACAGTGATCTCGTTTCACTCAACTTTTGTTAATCTTTCGGCAATTAATATTCTTTTCGTGCACTTTTATATTTCTTTCGCTGATGAGTTAATAATTCTTTTTTCCTTGTAATTTTTTTATGCGAATTTTTCAAATTACAAAGAAGATTTATAACTCAAACTGAGTAATTATTAATATCACAAAATATTAAACTATAATAAACCAGTAACAGTGTGTTTTTAAAAACGAACAAAGTTCTACAACACAGGATAATATAGTAAGATATGAAACTCGAAGTACACATATTATAATTATAGAACAGCATAAGTTAGATTATCATGCTCGTTTTCCTTGTTTTCTGATTCCACTTGCAGTAACGTTGGTTTTTCGCTTTCGGAACCTATATAAATATAAAATTATTAATTATTCTTATTCTTCAACGACATATACGTAGAATACGTATATACATTTTTATATATTTTTTTAAATAATAAATTTGTAATAATCTTAAGAAAATAATTATTACTACAATAGTGCTACGTACCAAAATTAAGTAGGGTGAAGGCGCTGTTAACTTAAAATCTTACTGTGTAGTATTCTTAATAAAAATTATAGAATAAGAATGACATCTGGATCACAAAATAGTGCCATTGTCCTATTTAATTTTTTCGTTTTAATGATGTATAGTGAACTTTTATAGAATCGTAAATCAAAATTATGTTAATTGGTTGGCAATGACGGCTTAAAACATTGTACATTTTTACATATTTTTTAAAACAATATTCATAATAAAGGTTCATTTTTCGATGATATACGTGAAAGGAAAATCTGTTTTCTCAGAATCTAAGGTAATTGATTTGTAGTTAATTTTTTTTGTGGTACAAAAAAAACTTAATATAAAAGATTTTTATCTTCCTTGCCTTTTCCTGCTGACGCTTCTTCTAGTGTTTTTGATACCTTCTTTCTGGGGTGACATTTTTCAATAGTTCTACTATGCTTTTCGTCTTTTTATTGCCTGTCCAAAGCCATTGCAAAAAAAAAGTTTTCTTAAAAGTTATGCCCATTTGCATTTTGTGTTTTGTTTTTCAAAATACTCGATTTTCTTAAAAAATCCACCTTTAAATTTTTGCGAATTTTGTTTTGAACTTGTACTTTGATAGTGAAGATACTTCGTAAGTGTGATGCTTGCTACAAAACTTTTGTGGCCAGGAGAATTATTTTTTCTTACAATCGAATTTTCTACTTTTTCTTGAAAACAATGACAGATACGGAAAAATTTCAAGATGAAAGTTTGCACGTCTAAAAAGTTCTATGAAAAATATCTCCGGTTCTGTTGCGATATTTTTCATAGTTTACGAGAAAAATTCCAAAATTACATTTTTAGAAAAAAAAATTCTACAGGCCTCAAAAATGGTTTAGCTCGCATGGTGCTGATAAGATGCCTTTCTTCTATTAGTAGAAAATTTGAAAACATATTTAGAAGAATAAAAAGGGTGGGGTTTTCAAGAAAATCTTTTTTATTTGTTTCTTCAAATTTTAAAAACATGAAAAAATACGTTTTCTGGAGAATCCCACCTTTTTATCCTTCCAAAAAATGTTGAAAAGATTCTACTTATAGAAGAAAGGCATATTATCAACTTCATGCCAGCTAAACCATTTTTGAAGCCGGGAGAATTTTTTCCCCCTATAAAGTATAAATGTTATTTTTGAATTTTTCTCGTAAAATGTCTTAACAATTTTTCGCATCTGTTATTGTTCTCAAGAAAAAGTAGAACATTCGATTGCAAAAAAAAAAGAATTCTCCTGGCTACAGAAGTCATTTAGCAAGCATCAAACTTAAAAGATATCTTCATTATCAAAGTAGAATTAAAAAAAAATTGGTCAAGCATTTAAAGGTGCTTTTTTTGAGAAAATCGATTTTTAATTTTGCAAATTAATTTTTTTTATAAAATTGGAAAAATACGTATCGCCTGATTTCCTCTGAAACACAACATATTTCTTCCCGAGAGATTATGCTTTTCAAGTGTAGAACCCTGCCTGATTTGAAATGGATTCGGTCGCCTGAAGAATAAAGTTAAATAGCTTTAGCATCGAATAAGGAAAAATAAATGACAAAATAATGTACAATTTTGAAAATAAATGCGATATAAGGAAATTTAAATGGCGGGATATTTAAAATAAATAAATAAATAAAAAGTAATATGTATATAAAGTGTTTTTTTTGGTTGTAAACAAACAATAACGTTTAAAGTTTTTTGCGGATCAAATAATATTACCAATATTTACATTTTTATGAATTATTTTTATAAATTCCTCGACCTTTCCAATTTCATTAATCACATTTATTTTCAAATGTGTAAAATATTTTATCGTATATTTTTCCTAATCAGATGCGGGTAGAGTAAGGTTTTGAATGCAAATAAATTTGATTTCGAGCCATTATTACGAAACAATATAATTATATAGGACAATGTCAAATAAAATAATTTACTTACCGCTAATAGCTAGCACTTTTTCTTTTAATTGGATAGTTTTTATTTCTTTAATATCATTCCACTTTAATGTAGCTACACAGCCTACGTCTCGACTTTTCTTAGAAAATCATTGACAACTGAATGACATCATGTTTTCTATCATCGAGCCACTAGATAAGCGTAAACTTCTTTCCTTTTGAAGCCATTTTAGATATTACTATTTTAATATTTATCACTAAAACAAAGATATTATCTTTGACTTAACCACTAAAATGTACGTTTTTACAAACTCAAGAACATAGAGGCAAGAGCTTCAATGTAGGAGCTGAAACCTATGTAGAAGCAAAATAGAATGAAAATATCTTTAGGAGCGGCTAAGTAGGAGCTAGTGGAATAAGCAGCTTCAAAGTAGGGGCAATATTTCCACTTGGAGCGTCAAAATAGGGGCTATATTTCGACTCGGGTAACCTCTTAAAATGATCTGACTTCTGATAATATAAAAAGAGTCTCCTAAAAACCATAAAAATTGCGATTTCTACGGCGGCACTATTGGGAGCGGCTGACTGGAATTTCAAAGTTAGCGTGAGAGTGGAGGAAGTGCCTCGGCGAGCTCGAGCAAGGATGAGGGGAAGTGGTCTTATTCGGAGCGGTCTTATTGAGAGCTTCGACTGTAGTAACCAGTTAGATGCAAACTTCCGTTGATCGAGCTAATCGATAGATATAGGGTTACCACCTCGGTCCGACCTCTCGCCCGGAGATTTTTCCTTAAGGGGGGGGGGGGGGGGGGGGGGAAAAACTTGAGATATAAACAAGAATCAGTAGTGGGACTCCGATATTCTGTCGAAAATCAAACGGACCTCTTTTTCTAAAGTGTGGAGATAGAAAGAGAGGTTCGTTCTACTTTCGATTCCGAAACAGCATCGGAGTCCCGCTACAGTCTCTTCAATTACCTCTCATCTTTCTTTCATGGTTAAAAATGAAAAAAAATGCACACCGGAAAAACTCAGTGGCCCGGAGAAATTTGCAATTGCTCGGAGAGCCACAGATTGCATCTCAGGCCCGGTGACTCCGGGAGGGGCTCGGAGAGGTGGTAACCTTAGGTATCTATCACTCTACTCGCATTGGTTAGACGAGGTGATATGTCGTCCATTCCCTTCCTGCGCCAGGGAGAAATGATCGACAAAGAGACAAGAGCATAGTGACGTGCGCCGAAGAAAGGGGGCTTACTCTCAAAAGTGAGATTGTTCAGGGCGAGCGGTCGAAGTCGACCCTATAGACGCGACTTTTAGGAGAGAGGGGAGACTCACGAAATCGTCCCTCTCCACTTACTATACATTCTCAACCATATAGCGGCGCGGCTCACGGACGGGGTATAGATGAGACGCGTAGATTGTAATGGTGAGTGGTGGGAGGTGTTTCACGGGATCTCGAGCGAAAGCCCGATTTCTCGGGTGTCTAACAACTCAATTATTAGCAATAATAACGCTCCGAAATTGTTGTCGATGGTTTCATTAAAAATAACAACTCAAAAACTATCGAAAGGTGTAAATACCTTGATTTCGGTTTTTTTAGAGTAAGCCCCCTTTCTTCGGCGCACGTCACATATAGTGACGCATCCGCTCCGAGACGAGAATCGCATAGATCAATCGCGTTGTTGCATATTAAAATTAAAAATGGTCTGGTTGTGTGTAAAGTTGTCCAAGCCGTGCTCGGGTCACTCAGCAAATTCGACTTTTATCCTCGACTCAACACAAGTTCAAGTTGATCCAGAAGATTACAATCCAAATAAGGAATACCTTGCTAGATCTGTAGGAGAAAAAAAATCTAATAAATGGTGCCTTGCTCTCATCGGTTTTGTAGAAAGTAAGTATATGATCATCTTATTATGTCTGACATATTATTGTTCTAAATACTGAACGAATAAGTTGTGGGTATACCAATTGGGTTAGTACTACCGCCTCTATACTGTTATTCAGGGCATAATTTAGAAAAGAAAGAAAAGGGAAAAAGAAAAATATTAAATATAGAAAATTATTGGACCGACTGGAAAGAGTCGCACTCAATAGAATTTTTCCTTCGTATTCAGCTATTTGGTGGCCCTGAAAAGGGCCGATTGTTATTGGGTTCAAAGTAAATGAGAACCGATGAATTATTTAAGAGTTGACGAGTAGAAGCATGGAGCTCCTACATCCGTGGGTCCCATCTACTTCTGTTTCTTCGTCTCATGGTTGGCTGCTCGGTGATAACTTTTTTCTTGGGTCGCACGATGATGGATCGAATCCGGGACGTTGGACGGGGGGAGTATAAAGAAACGCACTCTGGGTGCTTGCGAAGCTTTGACTCTTGTGATAAGCACTTTTCTTTATTGAAAATGTAGCGAGATACAGAGGGTCTTGCGTCGACAGCACGATTGATACGTTGGGAATTCCAGGTCGGCTCAAACTCCTCACTTGTACTGATGTGTTGTAAGATCCGAACTCGAGGTGTGTGGTGGGAATTTCCGATTAAGCGTATTCCTACTTTCTCAGAAGTGACCTTTAAGGGTGAGGCGTAAAGGCTGATTTGGTCAGCCGCGTCCGAGACGTCGCTGGTGCCTGCCGTATAGGGTTTTTTAATGGGGGTAGATTGTACCCTGGGAACTCCCGGTCGTAAGGAGCATCAGTTGTAGGATGTTCTGTGTCAGAATTCGGGGGCGGACTGGGCGATAGGCTGTCCGGATCGGCCGGCCGAAAAAAAAAGAAGTCGATGTCACACGCGTGGGAGAAACTCCAGAGTAAGGGGTGTAATTATGGCAGCCTGGAACGTTGCAGGAAGTCGGTGAGACGGAGTAAGGGTACGTGGCAGGAAACCGGTAATTTACTGACGCGCTTACGGGGTGTTCCCTGATCCACTGGGAAAACATGTACTGCTCGATGTTGACGTGCTTAGAGGGACGGTCGCGGGTTCGTCACCTTTTGTTCGCGCACTAGAACACTAGGGAAGTGGGGGGACACTTTCACTGGTCACCTTATCCTTTGATGGAATCGTCGGTGTGTTGTCCTCCTCCTCTTTCTGAAGTTTGTTGGCCGCTACACAACGCTTGGTCGCTAATCTTTTTCGCAGATTATGACGACACCTCTTCTTTTCTGGGACCCCGGCTTCCATGAGACCTTAATCCGGGGCGATTCCATAAATGAGAAGCAACAGAGTCACAAAAAGAAAAAAGAAAATTAATAGATTGGGAAGCAGGAAGAAGGGATAAAAAGGAAAGAAAACACGGGGGATAAGGAGTTGTCTCCGTGGAATGCACCTTTTATTGGGACCCAGTGGGACCTCAGAGAATGGGTACCCGCTGAGTCCTCAACAGAGGCATTCGAAGAGAACTCAGCTTGAACTCTTCATTAAGTTGGCAGTTGAGAGTGAAATAGACTGAAATGAAACCAAAATTATTTATTAAAATTTTCGTGTATAATTTTTCATGTTTCAGAACCAAGAACTCCTCTTTCGTACAAGGGGGGGGGGGGGCGTGGTCCCCGTCAAATGCAACTTGTATTGGGACCCGCACAGACCTCAGAAGAAATGGGTACTCCCTGAGCCCTCAGACGAAGCGTTTGACGAGAACTCGTGGTATACTCGTGTCCAAATTGGCAACTGAGCGTAGCATAGGCTGAAAATAAGACTAAGTTATTCAATACAAATTCTCCATAGAGCAACTCACGCAAGAGCGAATGAAAATCAGAAGTGATGGGAAGGGGTTGGATAAGGAGATGTTTTCAAATAACACACTGCGAAATTACGTTGTGACGTGTTGAGATCCAACACCGGCGTCGAGCCAAGACAGGAGGCCGAGACGGTACTTGTGCCCTGCCGCTGGTTCGTGGATGCACGAAAAGGGGGACATACGAAGCGGCGATTAGACGCTTGCGAAAAATGGGGATGTAGAAACGTTGATCAGCCGTTCGCGCCAAAGTGGGGAGTTTTGAGAAGCACAATTTGAGAAGCGCTAATTCCTATCCGTTTGAATCCATTTACTTCAAGCAGGGTAAGGTTAGGCTCGAAATACGCGAATAGTATAAACGAAGTGCAAACAGAAAATTTAATAGGAAAAGAAAGAAACTAAAAGACAGTAAATGTTTGGTGAAGACGGAGCAGGTATGCCCCGTCTGCATCTGGGAAACTTTGAGAACGCACACATTAAGAATTACAATGCAACACATTGGAAAACGATACGTAGGTGTAAGATAGGTCAACGGCAGTAACAAATTCTGTAGTACTATTTTTGTGACCGTTTTTTCTCAATTATATGTTTATTATAATTCAACTTTTTTGTATTGATGTTTGAGTTTAATTTAGAGAATTTTTTATTTAGTTATAAATTCAACAATGTTATTGTAAGAAGTACTAAAATAATATAAATAAGTAACTAAATTCATGCAAGTTTCACCTTCATTTTCAATAAAAACCATCTCAGAAAAAGCCCGTTTATATCCATTAAGTTCAATATGAAAAATTTCTACCTCATTCCATTTTATGAAACTAGAGTTATCTCGGTGTTCTTGCGTTAAGTGTGGACTTATAGCTTTATGATATTTTTCATCTAATCTGATGTTATTCTTATGCTCTTTAACTCTGATTCGTAGCGTACGTTTCGATTGGCAAGTTTAGTATCAACTCTAAAGACAGTTCTAATATGATCAGTTTTATTCAGAAGTCTTTTAATGTTATGTGAAATTTGGCCTAGAAAGGATATTGAAATAATTGCTTTTGAGTTTTGATTATTATCGTCAATATTGATATTGTCGTTAGTGTTGTTATTTTTTTTCTTTAGTTCAATTAATATTTTGTTAGTGTGCTTATCAATCAAATTAGTGATATAGTTGTCATAGAATAATGGTGTTTTAACTAGTTCTAAATTTTCTTAAAAAAGACAATTTTATTCTTATAAATTGAATTTACACGCATTGACGAATATTGCGTCTTTTTTGTCATTTTTTAAATTTTAAATATGTTTCCACGAAACATTCTTAAAAACTTTGGTCCTGAGGCAGTTTCTACTGGAAAGGACTGCATAAACATAAACAACGAAATATGAAAGATATTGACAACGACAGATTTTTTTTAGAATGCGGAAGACAAGACCTTCTTCCACATCACATCGTAAACGTTACTGTACACATGGGTAAGCTATATCTTCGGAGAACTTCTTGCAAGACAAAATTAGATTCAGTTTAGTAGATTTACAACACCAAATTAGAAAAATATAAATTAAAGATGTTCACAATCATTTGAAATTTAGAACTAACCGCATGGTTAGAGAAATTGTAAAACACCAAAATAACTTTGATGGATTTTTAAAGAACATAAATGAAAGTTTAAACAACATATTAAACAAAAAAATTGAAACGTCAAGACATGAAAAACATACAGATATTATTCTAAATAAACATACAAGTGATGTTGATGTAGACAATAACAACAGCGATCCATGGTTTGTAAACATTTCTAACTTGAGCATTTATAAACAGGCAACTCACATTTTGAGTTTCGGCGAAAACTTTAGTACAAAATTTATTTCAAACAGACCAAACCATATTTTTGAAATTGTGAAAGATTTAGAATCAAACATAGATAAGATTCCGGATAATTGTAGAGATGAACTTAGAGAAAAAGTCTTATCATTAGCTTCCAATTATTCAAAGAAACCGCAACGAATTTCAGGCAAGCATAGAAAAAGAATAGAATCTAGATGGAATTACATCAAGAAAAATACTAAAATTCCTTTTGACAAATTCAAGGAAGGCATTTCTTTTCTTATGAATAAATCTTCTTTAAAATTGATAATAACTTTTACCAGAAAACACATGGTATGACTATGGGTTCACCGATTTCGGAAATTTTATCGGCAATTGTCATGCAAGATTTAGAATCAGAAGTATTTAATCAAATCAATTTTGAAATTCCAATATATGTACGCTATGTTGATGACTCATTTTTAATTATTCCCGAAAATAAAATAGATTTGATCGTTTCACTTTTTAATTCCTATTACAACAGACTACAATTTAAAATCAAAAAAGAAGAAAACAATTCAATTGGATTTTTAAGTTTATAAATAATAATATCTGAAAACAAGATTATAAAAACTAATTGGTTCCGCGAAAACACTTATTCACGAAGATATTTGAACTATTTTTCTAATCATTCCATAGAGCATAAAATTGGAATTATCAAAAATCTGGATGATATGGCCATTCTTTTAGCAGACGCTTCTTTTGACTCAGAAAATTTAGAACTAGTTACAAAAAATATTATTCTATAATAACTATCCAACTAATTTGATTTATAAGCACATTAACAAAAGATTAATTGAACTACAGACAAAAAATAACAACACTAACGGCAATATCAATATTGACAATACTAATCAAAACTCAAAAGTAATTTACCATAACATTAAAAGACTTCTAAATCAAACTGATAATATTAGAACTGTTTTTAGAGTTGATACTAAACTTGACAAATTTGTTGAATTAGGGAAAGACAGACTTGATACTTTGGACCAATGTAATGTTATACACAGAATTTCCTGTCGTTGTGGAAAAGCTTACATTGGCCAATCGAAACGTCCACTACGAATTAGAGTTGAAGAACAAAAGAATAACATCAGATTAGGTGGAAAATAGCATAAAGCTATAAGTCAACACTTAACGAAAGAACACCGATTCAACAGACCAGCTATACCTAAAGGTCTTGAAGAAGCTGAGCCACCTTAGTACATGACTTCACGAAGGTACCATAAAGCAGTGAAGATTATGGTTATGGTCCTGACTCGTGATGACCCTAATAATGATGGAATATTGGGGGTTTAAACTGATGGCAGGGAAAAACGGACTGTGGTCTTCTGGGAACCAGAAATGATCAGTTTAAGATCACTTTAAGGCAGGCCTATACCTGCCTATAATGTAGTCTTAAGTTGGTCTTTCTTTTCACGAGGGTAACCTTATATTATATGTTTTCTAGCGCTACCTATACAGTTTTTTATATTTTCTAAAAAACATGGAACACACAGATAAAGAAAACTACAAGGAATATTTTTAAACAGTTTTAAGGTATACTTTTCTTATATTTCCATACATTTTGTCATTGAATTATATTGCTTCGTTCTTATAATTTCAATACGTTTTTTATACAGATCAATTTTATGTTTATATGTTGAAGTAGAATGATAAAGAAAAGAGTTGGCAAGTTTTTTAAAACTTTAAGGTCCCAGTAATTAGGCATTTTTATATCACAAAGTATATATTTGTTTCTAAATTATTGTTGAAATAGAATGTTTAGCTCAAACTCAGCTCATGCAAGTTGAGTTATTCGTGTATCTCGGCCCAGAGAATGTTATTTGACCCGAATGGTTTGAAGAAACTATCATTCAGAGGATCCTCTCGTGGTATTGGCACAGTCACGTTAGCAATGTCCCCATCTATGCGTACTTTAACCCTTTCATACTTATTCGGAACATCTGCTATAGGAGCCATTATCGGATACAAATTTAATCCCAGGATCGCTCCAATGATATACTTGTGACTGTGATCTATTCCTACGAGATGAAAGTCTAATGCAAAACGATTAATTCGACCTGGCACTACATGACCTTCGAAATGATGAATATACAGTTTTATGGGAGCAGGACCAATTGCATCGTGTCTATGTGGCCAACCTAATTCTGTAAAAAGATGGCATACGTAGGAATTTACTGTTTCAATTATTAAACTAATCTAATAAATCATAGTTATTTTTTTACAGGAAGAAAACATTTTTACGTTGGGGAAAGAAAATGAAAATTGGTTCGAGAAGAGTTCGACAAAATTCCCTAAAGTATAAGTAGAGTGGGAGATGAGGGGTGCGTTGAACCACCTTAAGTAAAAATTAATTTAAAACAAGCATATACAAACATAAATAATGGAAATATGTGCTTTAGGTAGGCTGCTTCAGTTGTTGACGCGGCAAATTGATGTAATATTCTTTTGTTCAACAACTGATTTTAATAAGTTCTTTCAGACTAAAAATGCTGATTCTCAAGTTTATCTAAGATCCGACTTAAGCCTAGCATTTTTTGTATAGATATTAATATATTTACCAATAGGATGAGGAAAGATCACTAAGATGAAGCAGAAAATACCAATCAAGGTCCCCATTTTCTTGAAATCAAAGCAACTTATAAAGAATTTCGAAAAGAGTGTAATAAATTAATATTATTCCTAATCTTCCTATACATATACTAGTCGCTATCTTATTCGCGATTCTAAATTATTTGTATTTCATCACACTGTTTCTCTCATACTAAATTCTGAGAAGTACTTCTGATTTATGACATTATTATGTAGAGCAGACCAAATACAGATAGGAAATATTTCTTAAAGCCAGTTAAAAAAAAGATAATTTGAAAAAAACAGATATTTTTTTCAAAAACTTACTTCATTTACATTTATGATTTGCCAGATTTTTCACCTTTTTTTCTGGTGCGTTTTGTGACACCATCAAATTTTGTACAAATTTTACAACTCACAAAATTTCGTTTTGAATAATTTTTTATTTGATATTTTGGAAACCCTTTTTAGAATTTAATCATGAATACTCCCAAGAATCAAATATGGAAACTTCCCCAAAAATTAATTCAGAACCCTCTCCAGAATCTAATCGTGAATACTCCCAAGAATCGAATAGAGAACCTTCCCCAACAATTAATTCAGAACCCTCTCCAGAATCTAATTTGCCAGAGTGAAGATTCTGATGATTCATTTTCAGATCCTCCTTGTTCTATTTTCACCAAAATAAAAGCAATAATGAATCTAGACCCTTCCTAGAATGACGATTCTAATCATTAATTTTCAGATCCTCCTTGCTCTATTTCCACCAAAACAAAAGCAAATATTTCTATTAAATCTTCTGAAGATATTCAAGCGCTGTAATCTCTCAAATTCGAAAGACCTAAAAATATTAAAACCGAAACAATCAAATGGCTTGACCGAAATACCAGATGGGGATGCTGGCGATGCGGATCTAGTGATCATAATATTAAAGATTGCAATGTTACTACAAATAACTCACCCATCTTTTGTTATCGTTGTGGAAAACTTCTATTGACAAATTTTCCTTATATTGTATACAGTTATCTATTCATGGTCTAGTCTTGAACTTCTGTATATTTGGTCAGGTCAAAAGGAAGCTTCTCTAAAGATTTTTTAAAATAAAACATTATCAATTATTTATATTGGAATTAATTTTTTTTTGTTTCTGTCTAAATTCACACCTACGGTTCAAGACCTCTTCGGCCCTCCATTGGGGGAGAATAGTTGTGACGCCGTAAAATGTTATACAAATTTATCAACTCAATAAATTTAGTTTTGAATAATTTGTTATTTGATTTTTTGGAAACCCTTCATTTACTTTTCGCGATTTCGGAAGCTGATAAGTATTTCGAGACATGTCCAACCATTGATTTAGAATATTTTAATTCTAAGAACTGATTTTGCGAGTATTTTCCCCTATTTCATCAAAATCCTGTTTTGGAGCCTGGCCCATCAAGAAAATTGGAGTTAAGAAACTTTAGATGCCTTTTTAAAACCTTGGTCTTTTGAATATTTCCGCCGTTTCCATCCAGTTCTGACGTTGATGTCCTCGAGTATACTTCTGGTCGCACCTAAAAAGTTTTGGAATAATTTTGGAATACCACTTGTACATTTGCTGGTGCCTTGGTTACATTTGACTTCTTCACCTGGCGTGAAATTCATCATTTTGCCGAATCTTAGAAGGCTTCATCATTATGTTCAAACTTCTCGTTCTGAACCTTCTATCGCCCCAGGCGCGTGTTGAGAGATTATTGTTCCTGTGTGTCAACTCTATTTGGTGGATGTTTGGTAGCCAGCTTGTTTTATTCTCAATAATGGAGAAGCGATATGATGACTTAACATCTTTTGGACCGAATTAACTTGAATCTTTCCAATTATTTCAGAAGATTACGAATATTGAATTAGAAAATATCAACTTTTAAAGAACATGGCCCTGAATTTGAATTGAGATCCTGTAAAATGTAACGAAATTGGACCAATCAGAAAACAAAACAAAACCCAGCCGGTAAATAACGGAACAACCTTGTCAAGGAGCAAAACAAACCACATCACTGTTCACTTTTTTGTCGGCAGCTTCCGAAGAAGGTGGTCCAAGCGATACTAAAATAAGATTTTAATTAAATGTCTTCCCCAAAGATTTAAAAATTTATTTTACTATAAGGATTGATAAGCATTAGAGGAAAAATCGATATATTTAAGATAAACCATTTTCTTTTCATCGATTTAGTAAGATTTCTATTTTTAAAGTCTGATCGAGAAGTTTCTCCTTACGTTTTCGTTTGAGTTTTATTGTATTGTGCTATAAGATAAAACTAAGTAATTTAAATAATTTCAATTCAGAATTTCTCGATTGGATTTAAATGTTTTGAATGACTTAACTTATAATTGCGATATAATGTAAATCGAATTCCCTTCTTCTGTCCCTTTCCTTATCCTTTGAATTAATTTGGAGTATAATCGAAACATTTAGCATTAAATTGAAATGTCAAAGTAAGTATTAAGTCAGTTGCTATATTAAAAGTTGGAATTCTTTATTATTTAATAGAATTCACATAATCTTTCCATAAATTGGATCACTCCCCTCTGATATTATCCAGTATAGGAGCTGAGCTTTGCCATTGAAATACCTGAGCATACCGAATTCCCTTTTTTGCTTCCTGTTTATCCATTCGTTTCTTTGTTTAATTATAAACTAATTTTCTTAATTGACCTAAGAAAGGTCTGGCGCTCAACCTATTCAATTAATTAATGGTGTAACCTTCCATTGCCTCCGAAGGTAACCATAATTTGAAACACCGGTTATAATTTTTAACGGTATGATAGCCTCAAACACCTGAACAATTTCTTTAGTTATTCCTGTCGAAAATTAAATGCACGAAAATATCAGGGGTATGAAAATAAGAATTTTTCAAACCAGATTTTTCTAAGGCGCAAATTGAAGGCATTCATCGATTGACCCTAAATTAATTATACATTTTAAGTGTTCTAATACACTACTATTCCACAAAGTTCAAGTTACGAGCTTTTTCATTTTGTTTTTTTTTAATCTTCTTATACAAAAATGGTATACTATGTACAAAGTACAAGTACGTATCTTTTTAATGAAAAGATAAAATGTTATTATGCTTCGTACAACGTATTAGGGATCTTTCCATTTCGTAGGAAGATATTTTGGTACCTCTAAATTGTAGATAATAATGTAATAAATTTAAACAATTTTGGCTTCAGTATCTGCGAAACAGAGTTATAACATATAAAGTATTTAGAGTGACGAATAATATACTCAAAAAATAGTTCAATAAATCATTATTTTTTAATCCTTCTCTGTGCGATTCTGCAGAGAAAAACTGCAGAAGGTGATCAAATAAATCTTTCGAATTTAAATAAACTTTATACAATAAAATTCTGCATCGGAATACTCTGCACAATCGCATTAAACGATTTTTTATCATTTTAATTCTGAAATCCTACACTGTTCAATTCTACATAGAAAAACTCTATGTGTAATAAATATAAAATAGTTGAAACGCAATATTTATTTACACGATTAGCCACAGAATACGAACAAAATAGTAATTTTCAAATATGACCACCATAAATCTTTTTTATATGGCCCCAAAAAACCCCATAAGTGAAACAATGGGGTTTGCGAGTTTTTGGCGCAAATTATGATTTTTTGCGATTTTTGTAATGCTAATTGTTTCTAATACATAAAATACTACTTTATACTAATAATCAGATATTTACATAAATTGTATAAATAAGTTATTATTGTTTTTAGCAATTTTCTCATAGAATAGAGTTAAGAATAATAATTGTTTAGACAATGCATTATTGTTTATAATTATGTTTCCTTAGATAATTGCTAGAAAGTTGCAGTTTTTTCTGGCTTATTCAACTTTTTGTCAACTCTTTGCTTAGTGATTTAATAATTAATATAAGTTAGGAACAAATATTAAATATTAATATGAATTTTAAAAAAAGGATCCCAGTAACGGAACCAGGTTTTGATAGCCATCGCGATGCAGCAAGACGCTAGTCCCAGTACCGGTTCCGGTCCTATGTATTCCCTTGCTAAACCGCGTTTTGCCAGCTGGTCCGCCTTTTCGTTGCCGTAGATCCCTGAGTGACCAGGGACCCACATGTGAGCCACTTTGATTTTTTCTGCAAGTTGGTTTAATACTATTTTGCATTGCCAAAGCAGTTCTGATGTTATGTCTGGTTTTCCTACTGCAGTTAGTGTCGCTAAGCTGTCCGAGCAGATCGGCATCTGCCTGCCAGGATCGTTTTCTACTATTAATTTTTCAGCACAGCGAAGCACGGCCAGGAACTTTACCCGAAAGACAGTAGTTCCTGACCCTCCCTCTCCCCTAGAACCATCAGTATACCAGATTTCCCCTTGGAAGAGCAATTTACAATTTGCTTTTCACATATCCCTGCTTGTAATGGAGACGTGGAAAGCTTTGGTGAAGTTGAAGCGTTTTTTATTTTATCTTGCTTCATCGGTAGAATCGGCAGTGTGCTGTTGTCACTTGGGAACTTAGAGTGCCTAGTCCCCTGAGATTATCTATTTACTCTTGCAAGGCGGCCTATTGCGTGTACCGCCCTTGAAATTATCGCAACATGTAGGGGTTCTTTACAAAGCATGAACCCTATCGCTGCTGTGGGCGTATTCCTTATTACTCCCGTCAAACCCCTAGACCCCACGCCACGTCAACCCAAAGGCTCTTCTGTACATCCAGAAAGGCGTGAAAAACTTCCTGCATTGGATCTCCAGGTACTTCGTCCAGTTCAGTTTTCTGTCTAGGATTACTCCCAGATATTTAACCGAATCTAAAATCGTCAGCCTCTCGCCAAAGAATACAGGAGCGTCTACTTTTGGAATTTTGTAATTTCTTGTGAATATGACCAGGCTGGTCTTATCCGGATTTACCGAGTGCCCTGAGCAATCGCAACAGAGCTCCACGTTGTGCAGCGCCGACCTTGTAAGACCCATCACCGTTTCCACATGAGCACATCTAACTAGGATTACTAACTCATCTTCATAACCCTGGATATAGACCCCTCTTTATTTAGCCTGCGAAGTAGGCCATCCACTACAATGCATCACAGGAGGGTTGACAGGACACACCCCTGTGGGCAACCCCGTAGCGCTATTCCCCTAACTAGGCCTTCGCCCCATCTGGTTTCGAGTCGCTCCCGGCGCAGCATGCTTCCAATCCAGCTTACTGGCTGGTCTGGCTCGCCACAGCTCAAAGCCTCTCGACCGATGACTTCTGGATATACAAGAAAAAGTCGATTATTGAATCTATTGAAAACACACAGGCTACATTTTTTCTAGTTACTTATAAAATCAGTAAATATGTGCGCAAAAGACGATATTCACTGAAAACATCAAAATTCCACCCCTCCGCCCTTCCCCTAACTCGGCTACTATTTGGCGGAACACGAAAATATTTTTTTGGAAAATGAGAACATTGGAGAAATAATACCCCATATGCTGCATCCTTTGCAATCGACAACTTTAATGAACGTTTTACAATCATTTGTCAATCTAAATACATCCACTTCAATGTTAAATTACAATATATATATTTTTACAAACCGCAATTCATATACAGGTATAAAGGAAGGACGTCCTTCAACTAATAGAGGATTGCAGAGAAATCCATCATCCTCAATAGCCGGTTTTCATCTCGGCACAGCGTCCATATAATGACCATAAAAGACTATCTATTTCCCCACAGACATGGGCCAGGATTAGTTTCTTCTTCCATAGAATATATTTCCACAATGAAATGTTGCTACTGGCCATGTATACTCTTAATTTGAATTATTATTCTGTGTGGGCAGAACGTATGTTTGGTGACTTGAATTTCTGAAAGAACCTACTATTTAGAGGATCATCTTTCAATATTGGCACAGACTCGTTGGCAATGTTGCCATGTATGCGTACTTTCACTCTTTCAAAGATATACTGATTCTCAGCTCTAGGAGCCATTAATGGAAACAAATGTGGCCCTAGGATTACTCCAATGACGTACTTATGTTCATCATCCATTCCTACATAGCGGAAGTCTGCAGGTAAACCGTAAGTTTGACCTGTATGTACATAACTTTCATAATGATGAACAATTAGTTGAAGAGGATGAGGATGAATTGCGGCTTCTTTATGTTTTTTGACTAATTCTGCAAAAAAAAGTGTATAAATAGGTAATTAATTATTTTATCAGTTATTAAGCTAATTTATTAAATCATTGTTTCCATTTTACAGAAAAAAATTATTCATTCAAGAAGAAAAATCAAAATCTATCCTAGAAGAGGTTGGCAAGTGCCATCCGAAAAGTTAATTACTCGTTCAATCTGGTGTAGACCCTCACAGCCTCACTGGCTGTGAATTATGCGCTTTTTTGAGATGAGTAAGTTTACGAATCACCTGTTTAAAATAACTTAATCACAATAACATTAATCACTATAAAAGGCGACTAGGATTTGTTTAATTATGGGAATTATATAAAACTGACGTCTGAATTTTTAATCCAGATCACTATTTTGTATAAGTCATTTTGAATTTTTCATACAATATTTGGTATGTCAGACCTTTACAAACACAATTAAATAAATTTGATACGAATTGGTTAATTTTTTTAAACTATCGGTTCGCTATTTTACTTCTCAATTTTTAATACAATATTTGAAATTGGTGATAAAAAAACGCTTCGAGAATAAGTTTTATACAAATCGGATAACTTTTCTTACAAATGATGGCATAAGTGACTATAATTAAAGGTTAAGAATGATCGAAATCATTATTAGAGGCTAACAAATTCTTTATGGATTCAAGTGCATGGCCTGCCTAACCATTTGAAGGGTCGAATGCCATAATTGTCTGACCCATACATTTTTGAAATTGAGATTATTGGTTTAAAAACGCATAAAAATTGTAATGCACATCCTGACCGAACGATTATTTTATTTTAATATTTAACCTCAAGGGAATTGACAAATAAAACTATGTATCATAGAAGCGGCTCCATCCAAAGGTAACAGGAAACGGCTATAAATTGTATTGATTTCGGAAAAGAGAAAAGATGAGAGAGAAGGGGACCAAGGGAAAAATGCTTGCCCTCAACCCTTTTTTCTTCGCTACCAGAAGGTAGGGTGGAACTCATATGTATGGTGGTATCTGCAAGATATTGAGAATTGGAATAAGGCAAACCATTGGACACACACATACACACAATCATCGGCTTAAGGGAAAGAATCAACCCTTGGATCAATGAACGCTCAGGTGAATGAACTCTCTGGTCAATGAAACCCTTGGGTTAATAAACTTTTGGAGGAATGAACTCATCACACGTGGAGGAGGGTGAAATTAACTACAACCACTCCAAGTATTATCGATTACACTTGGATCTCCTCAATTGAGCAGAAACTTCTAGAACACAACATGGAGGAAGGTGGTACCAATGTCCGACCACCCCAGTATAAAAGGGGTATCTTGCACCCTTTGGTGAGCTTTCATTTCTCAGCAGTCTTGGTGTGCGGAAGCGCTGCTGTTTTCACGTCGTCGGGACTCTTTATCCGAATTCCGGACCCGTCAACCTTCAGTCCCAGTCTCAAGTTCTAGTCCTAACAGTTTCAGTCTGACCCCCGTCTCAAGTTCAACTTCAACCAGTCTCAATCTCAATCCAGTTTTCAGACTCCAGTGCAGGAGCACAGTGGGTCGAACCTGTTATCAAACCCCCGGCAGTCTTCAGTCTTACATCTGGATGTCCCAGCTTTGTCTACGAAACCAATTTCCAGAGTTCCTTGTTCAAATACCAGAGAGTTCAACGAGTTTCTTTAAGTCCTGAGTTCACCTGGATTCGACTTCGTTCCTGGAGGGCAGAATAAATTCCCGTTCCCAATAAACTCCATTTCCCAGTTGTTCAACTAGTTTTGAAGTGAAGTGCCTCACAGTGTAAATTTGGATTACCATCACTAGTGGATTATTTGGATTAGTCTTCAGTCTATCACAGGTAATCAACGAATCCTGAAGCTACTAAATCTACAATCTCTCTCTATGTCTCTCTCTCTCTCATCTCGACATATTCATTTTCCCTCAGCCCGAAACATTTCCGTTCTGTAGATATATCAGGACCTACCCTGACCACTGTGTGTTTATACTCCTAATTACCATCCTAGGACGTAACATTTCAGTGTGTTTTGAGAAAAAAATTATTTTAATTTGAACGATTTCAAATTGGAGATAAATGTTCAGTAATAAGAAATGCACTTTGAGTTATAGACATTATTATATTTACCAACACGTGTGGTGAAAATCACTAAGATGAAACACAGAATACTAATTACGGTCCTCATTTGCTTAAAATGAATAAAACCCACATAAGAAGAATTTCGCTATGAGCGTAACTAATGAATCTTCTTCCAAATTTTTCAGCATATTATACCAGTCATTATCTGATTTGTCCTTGTAAACTATTTATGTTTTATCAGGCTTTACTCAAGTCGCAAAAATACATTAGATATATTGCATTATTATGTATAAATACATCAAGTGTTCTAAATAATATTTGAATAACTCATACATCCAAATTCTTTACTCATATCATATACAGGAGAATCATAAATATCTTTAACCTTACTATATTTTACGTGGAATGAGATTCTGAAATGCCAGTTAATGCATTAAGTTTCCAGAGCAGATCGTTCTTCAAGGATCCGGAGAAATTACATTACATTTTTTATACAATAGAAGTTTCATGAGAAAATTAATATACACTTTCAACACAATTTAATCCTATTCTTTGAATAAATAAACAATTCAAAATTGAATTTGCAATTTAACATTTTTCATTGCGCTTTAGTTTCAATATTCTTCATAATAATAAATTTTATACTATGTACAGTAGCGTGCATTATATTTGAAGTGTGGAAATTCAAAAGGTGTCAAGGTACATTTTCACCTTTTTTAAGATAGATTAAAAACGTATTGGTAATTCAGCAGGACCATTCATAAAAAAAATAAAGTTCTTTCGAGATATTTTCATCCTCTATCGAAGTAAAAAAAGTTTGCTTACAAAAAGATATCAACTTTCCGGAAAATTAATTAAACATGTTGCGTTTTGTGGCCAGGTTTAGTCTCTATATCGACTTCAAATATTATTTGTGAATTTAATTTACAATTTCAAGACAACTTAAACTCTGACAGTATTGAATGCAGAGGAAAGCAGAGTAGTTATTATTTGACTGTATGCAGATACAAAATTAATTGGAAAAAATTGATTGGAATTGTTCTTGATCTTATATTTTATTTTTACGCATTATATGCGTAGATCATTTTAAGAAAATTTTCAATTGTTTGAAATTTAGTTTTTTCCAAACATTTACAACTTACGCACCTAGTATTTTTTTTAATCAAACAAATTGTTTTTGGGATATTTTTATTTACAGTTGTTTGGAACTTTAGAACATTCTAATCATACTTTCAAACATTTTTTTCAATAGCCAAGAACACTTTTTAATAGCCAAAGTATGAAAAAAATGTTTTTTTAGATTTCGAAATCCATGTGACACGTTTTAATATTTTCGAATAAAGGAATAATAAACGTTATACGTATGACCTTGGATAAATTTTGATTAAGTTGAACTCTTGCCTGGAAAAAATTATTTGTCAGGTTTCTGTACATACGATAAAATTAAGGTATAAAATATAATAAGATTTTAATCCATATAATCTTGAGAGATAGAATTAGCTAGAATTTCTTAAGCGACAATTATAATACACGTGCCCAAAAAATTAGGACCTACGACTTTTTTGAATTTCATATTATTTGTATATAAACAAAAACCTTCATTATTCGCAATATTTGGTAGACTTTTAGTCTCAAATCAATATGTTCTAATGTAGACTAAACAGAGAGAACATACCAGAAGTCATTCGATGTTGAATTCTGATAAAATGTTGTCCATATGAAATTACTTATGGAACAACAGACAGCACTGTCAACTTATTTTTGTTTGGTTTGGATGAGCAGACAATATTTCATCAATCTACCGGAATATGTACTTTTCATGAAACAATGAACGTCATAATTTATATAACTTATTTTTTCTTTGATGTGGATGAGCAGTAAATATTTCATCAATCTACCTGAATATGTACTTTACATGAAACAATGAGCGAAATAATGCTATCAAGCTGAAGCGAATTCAGCCTGATGAAGCAGTTATGAATATACTATATAAACTGCAATAGTTTGACAAATTTTCATTAGTTGTGCTGTCCAAAAGTGTAACCTAGCAAGTAACATCTCCTATAGAGTTCACCGTCCCATGCATACGAACTGGAAAAAAATCCTTTAAGGCAAATTGCACTTACTAGGTTATACATTTGGACAGCAGGATTAACCTTTTATCGAAATTCTACATGAGTATATTTGCTTTATTTTAGGAAAATGAGGACCTTGATTGATATTTTGTATTCCACCTATCTATAAATTAGTAAAATTTCATTTATTTATGCCAGTGAAATTCTACAAATTCAATCGGAGGAATGTAAGCCACTATAAAATAATAGAAATTTTTTAGTTCGATTAGTCACAATATGTATTTAATCATTCTTTTGTCAAGAACTACTAATTTCTTACAAATAGTGAACATAATTTAATCTACTTAGGGCTGCATATATTTAGTAGGAGAGAAATATAGAAATGGCGGGGTGAACAGAAAATCCTAATAATCCGTATTCCTAAAGACTTCGATCTTTTAATGCGTCATCTGCACCAGCATGAAGTATTTACGAACGTATATACATGGCATTGCTTCAAAATTTAAAAATAAGTGTTATGTGCACATTTAATGTGCCGTACTTTATTTAAGTTAAAAGTTGTTCCAC
Source organism: Andricus quercustozae (assembly GCA_932072015.1). Classification (NCBI taxonomy): domain Eukaryota; kingdom Metazoa; phylum Arthropoda; class Insecta; order Hymenoptera; family Cynipidae; genus Andricus; species Andricus quercustozae. The sequence goes on from CAKNWU010273641.1 coordinate 25,107, forward strand.
AAAATTTTTAAACCGTGTTTCCTTTATTTGTAGGAATTGAAGGATGGTAGGTTTCTGAATGCTTTTAATAAATCATTAGATGGGAAAGTATGAGCTGAGGCTTCATTCTTAGGAGGAATTAGATATAAGCGCCTAAGTAAGTGCCAGATATTTTCATTTTTATTCTTGTTCTTTACAGCATTGTAATTATATTGATTATACAAATCCCTGATTTTGGTTTTAACTAAGTTCCTTAGCTGACGAAGCTGTGCTTGTATGAGTGGATTTTTAGTTCTCTTTGCCAGACGACGCTATTATTACGTTGATTCATAAAGTTTTTGATTTCAACTGTGATCCAAGGAGCTGAATTTTAATTTTTATGTGGAATATGCAAAGGTGCAAACTGGTCGAGCGAAGAAATTAGGTAAGAACATTAAAGATTTAATTTACTGTAAATGTCTTCAATTCTTGGTATTTTTTCCCAATCATAGGGTATTAGGTGCTCCTGAAACTTACACTCATCTACATATGCCAGATTTCTTATTTGGGTTTGATTACGGTTTGTGGATTTGGTACCATCCTCTTGTTTGCAAAAAATCTTACCCCCTGTCGTCCAAAAGTGCTTTAATTTCTTACTTCTTCTAAGTTGTAGAGCAACACTATATATATGCCTATTGTTTTTAGACAACGATTCTCTTATATACTCAGGAACGTCCTCCCTCCATCCAATCATTTTGGTTGTGACTCCATACTTTTTTCTACAGTTTTCAAACAATTTAACGCAAGTAGATTGCTGTTTTAGTTTCACCACCAATATTGGTGGGATGTTCTCAGAGATAACATTGCTCGTTAAGACTCTTAAGCGGAAAATAGATGAAATATCATATTTTGTAGAGGCACCTCCAAAGCTGCAGTAATCAGGCCTTCAAAACCAGTGCTTTCAAAAATTGTTCTCGTCTAAAAAAGATTCGGAATCCGTTTGGAGCTTGATAATGTCTGTCAGATTCGAGGACATGGTTTGCTCTGGTACCACGACGCGGGAAGTATTTTTAACAACATCGGCTTTTATTCCTTTGATGGCTACCTCGAATGAATTATTAAAACCCATTTGTTTAGCCTCAAAATCCTTCAACAAAAAAGTTATTTTTTGAATCCCTGGCTTACTTACGTCTCCCTCAGATGAAACAGAGGAGAGAGACCCACGATCACGGATACTTTCCTTACTCAAGCAGTTTAAGCAATTAGTGCCTTCAGTTTTTTATTGATTCTTTCAATATCCTTAGTCGCCCAATTTGGTCAAGTCAAATGTGACAATGTGCTACACCTTCCACAAGCTAGAGAATCCGTCGCCCTTCTCGCTATATATCCATTACAGACAGCAGATACCACCATAATGGTAACGTAAACAGCACGTAACCAGCACGATACTAAACTGTTACAAGGTAAAATGAAACGTTCTTGAGAATGAAAACGACAAAAGAATTAATTTTTATTTGTTCACTAGGACAAGACGAACACAAATAACCTTTTATAGCAACATGCAATTCTTTAAAACACCTGTAATTTAACGAATATAACGGAGCGATTCATTTTAAAGGTTTTTTAAGCTTAAATTAAAGATAAAATTTCAAAGATTACGTCCTGTCAGTGTCAGTTTTTTACCAAAGTTTCCAAAGTCACAGCACTACATCCAGAACAAAAAAGCTCTTCATTCCACAAAATCATTTTGTTGGCCGCTTTGAGTGGATTTCAGAAAACATTTTGGTTAAATGAACACAATTTTTGTTCGATTGACCAAATTCGTTTGCTTCAATCAGTCAAAGTTTTTGCTTGTATCGTTTTGTTGATCTTCGAAAATATTTTATTGATTTAGCCACATTTTTATGTTGGATCTGCCAAATAAGTTAAGAGAGCATTTTACGAGAATCAAGCAAAAGATTTGATTGACTCAACCAAAATATTTTATTAAAAGCATCTCAAAAGTTGTGGTGGCCGAGGGGGAAGAGGGGTTACGCTCGAACGGTTCCAGCATAAGCTTTTCCTCCCAACGTGTCTCTACGGTTAGCAAAACTCAGGTGGCGGCTGTTTCCCCAAAAAGAACAAAGGCATCAACGGTTCCCTAAAAAGGAAACTGAGGAGGCAAGTGCAGCAGGCCAGTAGAGCAGCAGCGAGGGCTGGAACATTGGCAACCACAACGCCGACAATCAGCACCGAGGCTCAGAAGAGAGGGACGGACTCAGAAGACACCCTACCAGGGGAAAGGAGGCTTAGCCTATGAAGAGGCACAAGACACCCCAGTAGCCGGTGATCAGGGAGTCTTCGGGGGCTGGACGGACAGCTGCCCAGAGGACTAAACCCCTAACGGTGTTGGTAGCGGACACGAGCTAACCAGACACATTGGTCACTGTGGAGCAGTTTGAGCTCTATAGGGAGGGCACCTCGAGGGTGCTCGTAAGAGTGTCCCCGGATCAATGGCAAAAATTCCAGACCTCTTTCTATAGGGAAGGGGTCTTCGTATTTTTCGCAGCCAACCCAGCGGACATGTTAACTTTGGATAGGTCAACTTTAAGTCTGCCGGCCAAGGACAGAAGGAGCCTGTCAGGGCACAGGAAAACCGGGAGTAGACCCAAAATGACTGCTCCCTGTCTAAATAATTACCCAAATTAACTTGCATCACAGCAAAGGCGCCTCTGGCTGCTAGGCATACAGGTATCTCTCTAATCCAGGAACCTTCATTAGTTCGAGATACCATAGGGGGATTCGGGGGGGGGGGCTGCTTTATGTTACAAGAACCTCAAGGCGGCCAAACCAAGAGCGTGCATACTGGCGAAGGAAGTCAACGTTTTCCCGCTGCTAGAGTTATGTTCAAGAGACCTGATGGTGATAGCGACAGATCTTAAAGGTATAGGACAGCTAGTCATGGGATCGGCCTGCTTTAAATATGACAGCGATACCAATACACCAGTGGAGGTACGTAGACTGGTTGATTACTGCAATGTAAGGGGTCTTTTTCTTCTGCTAGGGTGTGATGCTAATTACCACCATACTCGAGAGCAAAACTCTCGAAGTTATTGACTAGTTCGTGTCCTCTCCTTTAATACTGTACCTCAGACAGCTGCGAGCGGTCAGAGAGGCAGCGCGCCTGCACTATATAACACAGTTAGTAGTTGTACGTCCAATCGTCCGCTTGTTCTCAGTGATTTTATTATTTTATCAAGCTATTTTCTATTAGAAAATGCCGAGATTATCTAAAGTGTCGAGAGATGACCGAACACGCACAAGAAATTATTTTTGCAGAACGAAAAAAAGTCCTAAAAAAAAAAACAAAATGAGAATAAAGCTAATACGAAGAGTGCATCATCGAAAGAAATAAAGTTGAATACCAGTGCGAGCGTGCCGGAAGACGTTGAAAACATTATAGAATCATCGATTATTTTGTTTTCTCCACAATTTCAAGTTTGGTCAAATGTGCACAGTGTGATGGTATAGTTCAGTTGGAGAGTTGGAAAAAAGAAGGGGTTTGCTTTCAAACCCACGTAAAATGTGCCAAATGCGATCCACGCTACATACCGTCGAGTGACAAAACTTGTCATCGCTACGAAATCAACACTCGATTTGCTTTTGTAATGCGTAAACTAGGTTTGGGTTTAGCAGGCTGCAATAAGTTTTTGCGGTCTAATGGACATTGCAAATACCTTTTTATCCAAACACTCTTATTTAGATATATTATAGATACTATGTAGTCGATTTACTCCTACGTCAAAACGACTGCTGAAAAATTTCTCCTTTCCGCCGCAGACGAAGAAAAACAGAAAACAAGTGCAAATTCGGAGTCTGATACCTTAACCGTTTCTGGCGATGGCACGTGGCAGAAGTAAGGCTTCAGCTCCATGTTTGGCGTCACTTCATTGATTGATTATTATACTGGCAAAGTTATTGATATTTTCATAAGTAGTTTGCATTGTCAGCTTCGCAAATTATGGGGAGAAAAGTTGAATACTGCTAAATTTGAAGAGCTTCACAAAAAACACGATGATAATGGTGAATGTCAAGCCAATCACAACGGACCATCAGGTTTCATGGAAGTGGGCGTAGTCATCGAAATGTTTTGCTGCTCAGAGGAAAAGCATGGAGCAAAGATCAGCAACTATTTCGGAGACGGCGATAGCAACACTTACGGCAATTTAGTACAAGCGAAACCTTACGGTGAAAATTGCACTATAAATAAAAAAGAATGTGTAGGTCGCGTGCAGAAGAGAATGGGAAGACGTCTACGGGATCTGATAAAAAATACTACTGAAGATAAAGTTGTGAAACCCGGGAAAAATGCAGGTACAACACGGCAAAGTAAATTACTCGGCGGCAGAGGAAAACTCACCGGAAAAGTCATCGATAATTTGAGTCGATACTGCGGAGCAGCAATAAGGTATAATTGTGATTCGGTAGAAAAAATGATAAATGCCATCTGGGCAACGTACTACCACCAGCAGTCGACAGACGATAACCCTCAACACCATAAGTGCCCGAGCGGCTCGAACTCGTGGTGTCCGTATCAAAAGGCTCTGGCCACAAAAGAAGTAGAAAATTTTAAACACAATTACACTCCTCTTCTGGCAGCAGAATAATTGTTCAATTTGCATCCTACGTAGCTGCATGTACTCTCAACGAAGGTGCCGGTGCTTTTCTTAACTTTCCGTCAGATATGAACGTCAGCGTTGTGCCGAGTGCTCATGAATATGCAAGATTGGCGGACGGCTGTCGCATCAACAGGGCCAAGATACAAGCTCAGCAGCACAGCAAAGATGCCAAAATAAGGCAAAGACTGGAGAAAGAAAGAAGCGGAAGACATCGAAGCTGCTGCAGGGAGTCTACCGTATGGAGCTGGAATCGATGATTCAGTGTAAGTTGACAAAAAAAAAACTTTTTTTTCACTTTTTTATGTATTAAAACTTTAAACGAATTTTTCTTAAAACCTTTTTTCAAAAGCCCGTGTTCACTGTCATTTAAAAACTACATTGCTGATTCATTTCAAACTTGGTAGACACTTTCTACATGTAAAATACCTCCCCCTAACGTTCAGGTTTAGAATTTTTTTATATTAAGTAGTTCACTTCAAATGACCACCAAAAATTTAAAAATGAAAAAAATAATATTCAGAGAACGTTGGGGGAAGGTTTTAATGATACTTTGACTACGTTTTAATGGATTTTGGTTTCAGATAATTTCCAGCTGAGATACAGTGAACACCGTAAATCGTTTATTTTTAAAGACATTTTTGGAAGAGCTCCGTCACCGGCTTGTTTGTCAATATCTTCACATAAAAAAATTTGGCAATGTTGTTAAATCAATTAACCTATTGGAATGTCTAATCACTACTGATTTAGATATTCTTAAAACGGGAAGTACCCCGACGTTTCGTACCTCGGTCAGGGAGGAAGTCATCGACATTCCTCTCTGTACCGCTAGTTTTACAGACAGTATCAAGACGAGGAGAGTCTGAGACGAACCCACTCTCTCAGATCACGCACGGATAGAGTCCGATCAGGGTCGAATACAGGGGTGCAATACGTAAGTCAAGCTGGACCAACTTTTGCACACACATCGAGAAAGGAGCAGAGGCAGGTAGACTGGGCAAGCTGCTTTCTCGAAACCGGGATGCTATTCTTGGCACCTACAATTGCCTGACGGGGGATACTCAGTGTCGGACGAGGAGACTTTGGCTCAACTAAAGAAGGGGCATTTTCCGGGCTTCATAAGGTCTGGAGAAAAGGGGGCGACACCTCAGAGGCAACCAAAGCCGCCTGTGGCCAAGCTGGGTCCAAACGGCGGCTAGCCAACGACATTGTTACTCCCTCCAGGGTCAAGTGGACCCTGAACCTCCTTACAAGTCTCCTGATCCCGATGGTATATATTCGGTTCTCTTACAGAGGGTAGGAGGGATTATCATAGGACCGCTCATGAGACTTGCTAAGGCTAGTCTGACGCTGGTATTTGTTCCAACGGCATGGAGAGGTACGAGAGTAGTCTTCATTCCGAAAGCAGGGAGGATCGGTTATACTTCATCCGAGGATTTCCGTCCCATCAGCCTTAAATCTTTCCTTCTAGA
>CAKNWU010273678.1:3305-14891 GCA_932072015.1 Andricus quercustozae
CACGTATTTGAGCTAGTTCTAGAGTGTGTTTTCTTTTTTTATCCATATGTGGGAGTCATTTAATATTTTGAATTTAGAATAACGATACTGTGTTTATAATTAATGACAGATATATACTTTTTAATGTCACATTTGTGCCGCATTATAATTTAATTTATTTGTTTGAAAATAGACAAACTGGTGTGGGCAAAATAGGGCAATTTCTGCACGGCAAGAGGATTAACATATCATGAGGATAATTAATTATTATTAATTAACTGATACAAAGAAAAAACTGAAATCAATTTTAGTCGAATATTGACCTAAAAAAGAGATTCAGCATTTTTTACTCAAAAAGGAATTAAATTAAGATGTTAAACAAAAGAAAATGAAATTAAGTTGCCCCAGCCACAACTAAAGTATGGCCTGAAAAAAATCAGACGCAGCAAAAGTAGCCTAGCTTTTTTCTGTGTAATTAATATCTTTATTGATTTGATGCTTCTAAATGAAAAAAGTTGTCTAGCTTCTAAAATCGACATATTTGTCTATTTTTTCTACAATTCACTGTCCGGACGGTCACATCGGATGCGTCCGCGAAGAAAGGGACCTAATGCTCTTCCATAAGAAAAAATATTATTCCTATATCTACAGAATTCCAATTGTTATGCCTTTTGGTGTTCCAGTGTTGGATCGCCTCTTCAATCGCTCCTTCTGTAAAATGAAGCTACCGCATGTTAGGTCTTCTTCGCGGACGGGCACAGATCTATCACTAATTTTGGCGGAAACTATCAATAGCGGAAAGAATGCATGCAATGGAAATTTTTTATTTTGTTGAGAACTACAACTTTTGTTTGAAAATGTTTGCGAAATTCTGTGAATTGGCTGAGATAAACACATAAAGCCATGACTCTTATGGGGGTTTTCATAAAACTCGATGTATCAATAATCTCGTAAAATATTACTCGTAGAAAAAAATGTATACAACAAAAAATATGTATCTCAATGAGATCTACAACTTTTGTTTAGAGTATTGTGTGTCTATCTAGAATTCCATTGCGATGCTACAATGCAAAATATGAATAATAAGGAATTTGTCGTTTGGTCAAGTCGATTTGCGCAGTCATAATGAGCTTTCGCCAGGTTTGTTACTTGGATTCAATGGTATGAATTTTTTCTTCACAGACGACAATTAGACCATGCAAAAAGCAGTAAAATAAGAGAAATATGAGATAAAAATGGATAAAAATGGTTAATTTAATTTCCTTATGTGTGCACGCACATCGGCTTGAATTTGAGGCAACTTCTCTCGCTCCTTCCATAGTTTAGTACTACGTTTGCAAGGGATAATCCTCTGTCCAAATTCATTACGCAAATGTGCAATTATGGTTGGGAATAATTTGGCTTCCGCATTGTTGCAAGACGTCATAGCGCTAGCACCACAATGCGGCGTTATCAAGTGCTGATAAGCGATTGTAAATCTCGTTGGAGTAATGATTAACATCAATATATGCCGCAAACAAACATACTTGATCATTATTTGCCCAAAATATTACCTTCTAGTTATCTTTTACCTATAATTAGAGTTTTTTAACATAGGTACTGATTTAAAAATGTTGATCTGCATTTCACTATTTATTCTTATAAACTTTGATTGAAGTTCATTTGATGTTTACATTTGTCTTTAATTTATTTATGATATAAAATCCATGCAAGTTGTTTTAGTAACGGTGATTCTTAAGGGGTTCTCTGTTTCTGCAGTAATTTGTAGCATCCGGATTTCCAGAGTCAGTTTTGGGTTACAGTTGTAGTCATTCAGCCGTATCTTGAGGAACTCTTGCATTGCTTTAAATTATTAGATCATCTGCCAGTCAGAAAATGAAATTCCTAATTACATTTATTTCGGTCCATACATAGTGAGTGTCTATTTCCAGTGAAAGTTTAAAATAAACTTATTGAATAAAAACCTGAATCACTAGATAAGTTTCTACCTTAATTCGCAGGATAAAAATTGAAAAATTGGGACACAATACTGAGAAGACCTGTACGCGCACAGTACGCATTCAAGGGGTTACTCACTCCCAGGTTCGCTTACCACTCGAGCTCGCGAGCCCATTGTCTCTGAATGAGAATATACACACTCCGAAACAGAGCTCGCAATACCAAGCCCTCATTGCGATCTCGATAACGCTGCATTGGATGCTGCTGTTGTAAAGGAATATAACGATCTAGTTTGGAGAACTGTCATCCGAGATGTATGACTCTCCGAAAACTCGGCCACTTTCCTAAAATATGAATATTCAGAGCACAGGTCTGAATAGTGTGCTCTGGACTTGTATTATCCAAATATAAAGCTGGGTCTATTATTGATTATGCAGAATTCAGTGAATCGGAATCTAAAACCTTGATGTTGAATTCTGATCTTTTCTGGAAAATGCAGATTTAAATATTTTAAAAACGCTGGAAGTAAAAATATGTTAAAGGTTTTGCATTTTTCGAGCTTTGCTTGGTAGTATTTTCCAAAGGTTAAAATATTCTTTGAAATTGCATCTAACCGATATGCATACAACCGATATGAATTTCGAATGAAAATTCATTTTATTGTACGAGTTGAAAATGCTTTCAACGAGCTGACGACATATTTTTCACATACCTGAAATTTAGGATTTTCTCCACATTATATTTAAAAAAAAGGGCTAATCCAAATCTTGCTAATAATAATAGATCACCGAAGACTAATATCATCAATACCATTCTAGAATATCCTAAAAAATTCACAGTATAAAGGATGGATGATGACGATGAGACAAAGCGTCACGAGGGTGATTGCAAGAAGACCAAGATGTGGAAAGGGAGTATCCAGAGATGCGGCTGAAGGGGAGGGGAAATATTTATATAGTTTTTTCATTAACAATTTTTAAGTAATTCAATTTGAAATCGTTTCGAAACTTTCTTTACTTCCTTCCCTAACTCGAGTATTAGAGACTTTGCATTCTCTACTTTCTCCCAGTCTTCATTTTTTTTTAGGATTGGAGTTCTTTGTTTCTATGTTTTTTATTTTCGCCTACTCTCGGTCCTTATTTTGGTGGATTCGAGCTTTTTGTTTCTTTGCTCTTTATTTTCGCTTACTCTCGGTCCTCCTCTAAAGGATTGGAGTACTTTATTTCCTTGCTCTCTATTTTTTCATGATGCGGGCCTGATGGACGATTCGGAGATAGTAAACAATGGAACCGAATTTCATGGTAGATGTGAACTTAGGAAAGATGACGGTAATCGGGCGTCAGCCTAGCCCTCTGGTGGATTCTTGATAAACGCTTTCAAAACCTCGGCCTTCTTGCCCCTTTCTAACTTCAATATGGCAATTATTATTTGGCGTTTCAAATGTTCAATAATAAAAATTGAAGAAAGTATAAGGCATACGAAATCATAAATCGTCTTAGATCTAGGTGAATCGAATAAACGCAAGGACATCTTTAGTTCCCAGCTTATCTAATTCGTCTAACCTGATTTCTCTTGCACTCCTTTCATGTAATTAAGCTTTTCGATTCGACAAACCTTCCATTACCCCAGATCGAGACTGTTTTCCCAATCATTTTCTCGACTGCACATTCTTGTACGAGTATCACATCATTACACGTATTTCGACCTTATTTAGCCCGTAGGTGCGCGACTCTTTGTTCACTAGCGACCTGAACTAGAGTGATCGAACCCATTGAAAATAAATTCAGCCATTTCAATACACGACCTGTCATTAACCAGTGATGTCAAAGGGAAAAATCGATACGTTATTAAAACGACTGTGACTGGTTTTTGATTTGCACCCTCTCTTTCTGAATCCCCACTTTCAAATAGGAGGAGGGGTTCAAAACGAAACGTAAACGGACAGTTTTCACCGCTCTCAGGTCGCCGGAGTCCACGATCCAGCGATCTTTCACTTCCGGTCGGTGCCAACTGTGCGGCGAACGCAAGAGACCTTCCTCTCAATTGGATTTGAATACGGAATTAGGGTCGTTATTCTTCTCGAAGGAAGCGGTAAGACGTAGTTTTACGAGTGAACGTGTAAAGGGTATGAAAAGTACCACACAGAGACGCTTCTTCTTTCGACAAATAAGCTTTCGCAACTATAGCGTCGTTAAAGAAAGTGTGGAGCTCTTCGAATCTTCAAAAACTGTGATATAATCAAGATTTATTAAAACCACCTTTCCAACTTGTCTGGGAATCAGTCATCGCAAATAAATCATAATTGCGATTAAATGACTCTAGGGCGACGCCGCTTGATGAGAATACTCATAAGAATCTCCCTAATAAAAATAAATTTGTTAAAAATAACAGATGCAAGTAGAGAGACACAACCATAGGATGAATGGTAACTGCGATATTTCCAAAACTTTTTTGTGTGCACGTCATTTTAATTTGATTTAGCATTTGCACGCCTATATTTTTTATACATGTAAACAGATACGCAAAGCGAACGTGCTCGATGGATAGTTTCGGGCGCTGCGTTAAGCTCTCTTTTGCATTATCGCCCCATCTCGGCTGTAAAAACAAAGAGCGTTTCGCGCCGCCTGATTTAACATTCGCCAGTACGAAACGACGTGCAAATGCACGTGCACGTACACGGAAATGTGCATGTGAAAACGTGCAGGAAATACGACTAGAGAAAGACTTGGATAATACGTCGAGGGAGTTCGCGATGCACACGTAAGGGAATCGCATATCCCGTTCGTTGCACTTCGAATACCCTCCCTTCACTCCCTCATCTTTTTTTCTTTCCATGCCCTCTTCTATTCTACGCAGAATGTAAAAAATAGAAAGGGATAAATTCTTAACGGTAGAATCTGCGAGATGCATTCGGAATTTAGTTCTTACAGAATAAGAGCATTGCCCTGAAACTTCTATGAACTAGCGTGAGTATTTATTAATGACCTTGCATGGCGCAGGTAATTCGAGGATGAGAATATGCTGTTCATTTCAGTCTTCTGTATTTTTAATGGCAGAGAGTCGAGAAATGAAATTACCGAGAAAAGCAGTTTCTAATACTTTTTAGAATACTCACATCCAACTTGAAGATGTTGATACTGCATTTAAAAATTGAGATGTCTCAATGGGAGAAAATGAGATTCAGGCCGAATGACAATTTGTAGAAATGGAAATTGTGACAAAAATGGGGTCAAAGGAATATTTGGGAAAGGGAAAGTTGTGGCACGTGCAAATAGAATTGGAGCAATATTCATATGGCTACAGACACATTTCTTTTTTCCACTATTCTATTCAACTTTTTTGTCATCGTGATTCAAAAATTAAATCCGATTCTAGCCACACTATTCGCGCAAACCAAATGAATAATCGAAGTCTATTAGCTAGTCTATATGCTGAATTGTAAATTTGAAGATCAATAAGTTGTAAATTAAAGAAGTTCAGGCCAGGCATCTAGTCTGGCTTATGTCTGGGTTTGTCAACAAGGTCCTAAATTATACAATTGATAAATCATTTAACACCAAAAATTTGAGTACCCTATGATTAAAAATATATAGTTTGAATTTCCATAGAGGCCAATGGTTAAATTAAAAATCGTCGTTTTTTTAAATGCCGAAATAGTCTTATGGACAGAATTCGTTATCACCTAAATTGTTTATTAACGGAATACAGTAAAAAATCATGTGAAAAATCAAGTAAAAAATCACCATATATGCCGGAAATAGATTCTCCTAGACTATAAACCATTTATGAGGTAGTTATTCATGTATATAATAATGTGACCGTCCGAGAAGAAAGGGACCTAAGGCGCAGCAGCTTTATTTTGCAGGAGGGCCTCACTTTGCAGTTTAATAACAATTAGAGATTTTTAGACATAGGAATAATATTTTTACTATAAAGAAGCACATAAAAAACTATCGATTGGTGTACAAAACTATAAACCGATTTTTCGCGATAGGTCCCTTTCTTCGCGGACGGTCACATATGGGATTACTCTCTTCAATCATCTGAGTCCATTTTCAGTCAGGAATCGTAAAAATAATTATCAATAACCTTTAAAAGCTGTTACCGCAAATATTTACTGTAATGAATATATGAGCCAGAGGGGAAATTTGGTAGCTGCATTAATGACGAATTAATTGCAATTACGTAATAATACTGATATAATAATATATTGTTTATCTAGGAGGCAAAATCACGCTCAGATAAAAAGACTAAGTTTGCATCCTTGGTATATCACTGTACACGTTATCTTTATGCATCAAACGTATGATTTACAAGTTCATCACGTCTGAGATTTGAGGTTAGGTTGACGCGACCATAATCGCACACGGGCGACATCGAACGCAGATGCACGGAGTGCGATTATGAACTCATGATACTCCTAGCAGTATTATGGACTCATTACGCAGCTCCTCAAAGAAAAGTATCTTGAGCCAGAAACGAGACCCATTATTTCCTATGGATTTTGACCAGCTGATCACGAATATGAAGACCGTTTTATCGTGTTGTCTTTAGCTTTCATATAACCTTAAAATATTCGAATTTTGAGAAAAAATTCTTTTATCTTCGAATGACGTGATTTTGAACTTCGATTTTACAGTTACGACCTTAAATTAAACATACATCGTCAAATTTGTTCTTTATAGCAGGTAACTGCCAAAGAATCTTATTCCTCATATCAGTTGATCATCACGCTTCTGTCCATAGTTTAAATTTCGTTAACTAGCCAGCTCCATAACGCTTAGTCCTTGTGCGGTCAAAAGCACAAAGCGTCTTTCTGCTTTTGACCGCAGTTCCATGATTGAGCAAGACTGCAAGCAAACTTGCTGCTGTGATGAATACTGGAAGCGATGAGAACGGCCTCTCTAGAGGATGTGTATATATGTGATTCGCATTTCGGTTCACCACAGTAACTAAACCAGCGAAGGCGCGCTGCCCTGCAAGGGACGTTAGGGTGTGAGGATGGAACTACAGTAACGTTCGAAAAAATATGAAAATCGACATTTTGAGTCATTTCGTGCAGTTATTGAACTTAATAAATGAATGTTTAAAAAAAATTAGAACAAAACACGTCAAATTATACTTCTTGTCTATTTTTAGTTTTAAAAAATAGACAAGAAGTATAATTTTTTCTCAAAGTCCGAAAATTTTGAGGTTATGTGAAAACTAAGGACAACTCGATAAAACTACCTTCAGATTCGTGATCAGCGGGTCAAAATCCACAGGAAATAATGGGTCTCATTTCTAGCTCAAGACACTTTTTTTGTGAGGCTGTGTTGCTTTACTGCGCACACGTGCATTCACTATCGCTCCTCCTGTTGTGTATACAGCTACTCTCAGAAATAATAAGACTATTGTTTTCCCCGTAAATTGATGTACACTAGAACTTGAGTTTGTTCACGGTTTGGGTTATGATCTTCGGCTCAAAGCCAAGCTCTCAGAACGTGAACATGAGGGCCGTATGAACATTGAGAGTGAACTGACGCAACGTGACGCAGTTATCCAGTTAGGTCGTTAGGGTACAGCGCTTTATCGCTACGCGCTACTGCTTTGTCACGCAGCACTGAGCACGGCACATCTCCCCGCAGCTCCTCTCATCCGAAACCGCCGGGCGGCATCAGTTCTCGGAATGCACAAATCATGTTTCCTGAAAGCCAAGTTCGAGTGTAATTATGAAACAGAATTTTATGGGATTTTTAGTTAAACTAAGAAGTGAAACATTACATTTCGCTTGCGGCAGATCACAGCTCTGTTAGAATCATTCTTGCTCTCAGTTTTTTACACAATTATATAAATAATTTTACTAAAGGTTATTTTATCATTATTGGTCCTAATCAAAGAAACATTGTATAAAAATGTTGTAACTTGTGATCAAAATTAATAACAAACAAAAGATTTCACGGATTTAAATTTTCAGTTCTTAAGTAAAATGAATATAAATAACAGTTCCCTGGAAAAATATTTATCTTAAACTTAAATGTGAATAAAGTTTTAAAACAAAACTGTTTTCAATAAATTTAAATCGCTTTTATTATAATGACACATATTTGAGATAATATAAAAAGGGACGATTCACAAGATATCAAGGCACTTAATATTTTATTATAGATACTTTTTACAAATAAAAAGTTTAATAGGCTGTAAAAAGAATGATTATTTAAAATTGTTTACTATTCAGTGAACAATTACATAATACGGTAATAAAGATTTATAAAATATGAAAAGATTTTTATATTTTAATTTCAATAACTCTATAGCTGATCACCAGCGATGTAATTTATAACAAAAATATTTTTATTTTTAATGTTCATTCTTATCGGTGAACATCCTCTTTTTTATGATAAGCTAGATTTTAACGTTTTCTGAGACTGACCTGCTAGATCAGATCAAACTCATACTTTAACAAGAAATGATCTCAAACCGATAATTCTTTTAAATTTGGCAATTTTTATTTTTCATACCAAAGAATCAACCTAATGTATTCTACAAAAGAAACCAGGCTTCAATTACAATTGTAGTTTCAAGCAAATTAGAAAAAGAGTTTGGTCCTTGCTTTGTCGAAAAATGGATTATAGGGTAAAAAAAGTTTCGGCATCAATCATTTAATTATTAATTATCTGGTTGAATAAACTTTCAATAATGCTTTAATTACGTACTGCTTTTGTTTGGTATGTTTTCATCACAGAGTTATTAGTAGTAATATTTAGTGCAAGGGAAGCTAATATGATGCATCAAAATTTTCGAATATTTCTAAAATTCTTGCAGCAAACATTAGGTTTGTTTGGAAACTGAATATTCATGAGTGAAGCTTAATACACGTACTTATATCAAGTTTAATAATAAATTATTAAATAAATTGAAATAATAAAACTTACACTGTTGAGATTTTATCCCAGATATTGATGAGTTTCTGGTTGAGTGCAAAATGCAATTATATTTGAGTCCCTTTGAATTTCGCGTATTCCTTTAAATTCTGTTAAATTCCTGTAAATTATGTCCAATTACTTTTAATTTCGTGAAATAAATTCCATTGAACTTCGTTAAATTGTTTTGAATTTAATTGAGTTCCTTTAAATTTTGTATCTGTCTACTAATAATTGAATTCACTAGTATCAAAATCAGTTTCAGGACGATATTATCTATGGGATTCCCTTCCATTTTTGTATTTCTTCTAAATTCCATGAAATTCCTTCGAATTCCCTGAAATTGTTTCAAATTCAAAGGAATTTCCTTCAATCCCATTGGGACCAACGTGCGTCGCAGTAGAAAAGGTATTAGAAACAACCTGACATAATTTACGAGTTGACCCTGGAATTATTTAAAATTACGTTCTACTCGGATGCATGGGCGATCCACAACTCGTCCTCATACCAGTTTCAGGACGATATTATACGTACAGTCTGACCCTTTGTGCATCTCTAGTGGTGACCCTGTTACCTCAATTCTTTTGCTTACTCGGGATACATGAAGTAATTCATACCATGAATTAATAATAAGTCATGACCTTGTTTTGAAGAGGCCATCTTATTTACGAACAATGCACTTTTTTTTGCACTCGTGCACCTTTGAATATTATTTTAAATGAAACCATAATTTATCCGCTATACATTTCTAGATCAACTCTAAATGAACTACTATTTACTATATTAGAAAATCAGTCTTTTCAAAAATATGCTTGCAACACGTTTCGGACGAAATTCAGTGTATACTAACATAAGACTCTCAGTGAAGTAGGGGAGATATTTTTTAACCCGTTGTGGTCACACCTCCGAAAAATAACGGGATGGTCACAGGGGGTTTAATGGACGCCGCCGTAGAAAAACAGTTGCCATTTCTACTCTTTTTGGCCTATCGACTTGATTCTTGCGTGAGACTTAAGTTTAAGGTCCCTTCTTTCTAATCCGATAGTTTTTTTTATTGTTTATTCAAAACTCTTCATGTTGAAAAAACGTGAGCAAACAAAAATTGTAAAATTTGGCTTGTTTCATTAAAAAATGCATAAAAAATTGAATTTTTGAGATAAAGGAAAAAAACTGACGAGGTTGTACTCTCAAAATAGTATACTTTTATGAAAAAATGAGTTTCATAGCGAGCTTTGAAAGAAGTCTATTTATTTTGAAGATTGAAGTGAAAAATTTAGACGAAACTTGTAAAATGAATGAGATAAGTTTGAACATGCAAAATAAAGTGACAAAACTGTATCTGTTTGAAAAATTTATGTATTTCATGCTTAATTATAATAAAAAAGTAAAAAACCTTATTTTACAGCATAAAAATATTTTTTAATCGTCTCCGAGACCGCAGTCAGTGCAAATTCGTCTGTGATGCTCATCGCACATAGGTCGAAGGCAAGATGTGCATTGGGTTTTCTTTTTTTTTATCCTTCTTCCTCTTGCAGAGCAGACACCTTTTCTGTTGTCGGCAATTCATTGACTCTATCTAAAACAGGTGGTGCTAATTTTATCGCACTATGGTCACACGGGGTCTGCTGGACCCCTAAAAAAACGTCCGCACTATTCGATGCCTAAAGGCAGACACGTACCACGCCGACCTTCAAAACCCCTCGAAACTTGTTGTAGTACCTTCAAACAACAATTATTGGCACCACAGGTTCAATTTTGAAATGCCAGTTTAATGGGACTGAGCCGTAAAGTTTGTGTGGGGTCCTTTGAACCCCCAATGACCAGAACGGGTTAAACACGCCAGCTCGTCTTTTGGAAGGTGCTAGTCTGAATCCTTAAAGAATGAGAATTTCGATCGAACTGGAAAGTGGGGAAATTATTCAGAAGACAGTATGTTGGAGTCAACAACAATAACAAGCTTGAACTGATAGCCGAATTGACATCCTGAGTAGTGTGAAAGGAAAATTTTTTCCCGACTATTCATAATTTCATCAGGTACTAAAACTTCCAACATTTTCTTTTTCTATTCCGCCAGTCGAGTAGCAATTACTTCATGGATATAGGTTTTCCCCAGTAAGGAAATTACTAGAGGGGTAATCGTGTGCTGGTGGTGGGGACATCCTGTCGTTACCACAGGGGGTCCACCAAGGCCAGCCCGTGCGTAATATCGTGAGGACGAGTCGTGGACTGCCCAGATGGATTCCCTTGAATTTCGTTGGTATCCCATGAATTCTATCAGTCTCGACTTAATTCTATTGTAATTGGTTCAATTTTATTGTACTTCTTTAATTTACATTGTTTTCCGTTTAATATCTTTGAATTTCACTTTTAATTGCTTCGAATTCATTTTTTGACTAATAAATTTCATGAAATTTCAGTATGTTGAATTTGATTTCATTAAATTGTTACTTTTATTGAATTCAATTTGGTCCTCTTGACTTGAATTGAATTTAACTGGAATTCATTCAAATTTACCTATGATTTAGGTGTTCGTCATAATTTTAATTGATTAACGGCTTGATGCCTTTTTTCTACAATTTAGGCTTTTTCAAGTAACGATTGTTCATCTTATTTTTATTAAAATATGACTTAAAACTAGATTGGAAGGTTTTCCAGTATAAGAAAAACTTCGTCAATTTTTTACGATTTTGAAGTTTTATGATAACATGATAAATCAGGTATTCACACAGAGAAAATAAAAAGAACACTCAGCAGCTTACTTTTTTTT